>KZ062152.1:87535-108049 GCA_002091835.1 Anopheles maculatus | reverse complement strand
CAGTTGAAATAAAAGAAGCAAAATGTTCCACCATAGGTTCCGCTTGGCCGATTAGCATAAATAAAAGCTTGAGCGATATTGTTACTTCATTCCTTGGTTCGACACCGTCGGCTATGCGGTTAACATTCCGCTAGCCGACGCCCGCAGGTACCAATCACCCTGACGAAACATACCCAAAAACAAAGGTAAAACAGAAACAGCGAATAAAAAAGAATCATCCACTGTGGAGAATAAATAAATTTCGATCCGCTTCGTAAGAGGATGGATTTTTCGCGGAAACACACGTACACACAAACACACGCCAGGTACTGCGGCCAGAAAATGCGGCTCGTGCGGATGGAGAGATTAATTTAGGAAGAGTAAATGAATGCCCAGCCATGCGGAGTAATGGCGGCCGGGAGGAAAATGTCAATAAGAAATACCTTCCCATCATTTGGCCAGGTGCTATCGAAGGGAAACCGGTGCTGTACGGACGACTGCATCAAGCAAATGTCCCGGGGCCGGCATCCAGGCCTTTTCCACCGGCGAACCACACACACACACACACACTTTGCGATCGTACCCGTGGCAACCAGTTTTCCGCTGAATATTTCGAACGTCCGCCCGGCAGGACAGTGCGAATGACGGAGCGATTTTTCATCTTCCCGCCAGAAATCCCCTTAAGGCGGTGAGGATTGTGACGAGCTCGGTCGGCATCACTTTCCTCAATTCTCTCTCCATTACTGGAGGACAGTTTGCTGTTCGTTTCTGTGTTTCTTTTTTTTGCATTTTGTCCGCAACATCGCAGCACGCAGCGCCGTACATAATCATCCCCAGGCACACCTTCGCTTGTCATTGTGCGGTAATAAAAATCACTCCAATGGCAATCAAAGCGAACGGAATCCGGAATTCTTTCACAAATTACTTGGGGCGAAGCGTCCAAACACCGTGGCCAATCAAATCGATCTCGAGCTGGGGGAGTTTTTTTTTTTTCTTCTTGTTGCTGTTTGGAGTTATAGTTAGGCACACGGCGAAAAAAAAAGAAACTGAATTCGTTTTCGCCGAACTGTCGATGAAGGATGGTGCGAAGAAATTGCAAAGTGACACATTGTGGAGAGTAAATTAGTGGGACGAATTTAAGTGCTTTGCTTATGTTTCTGGGTAACTTGCATTTTCGGAAAATTGAAAGAATTATGTATAAATTAAAATAGATTTTTTGAATTAGTTAAATTCAATGGTTTTGAAATCATTTTTCAGTGTAAACGTCCATACTAACTAGCTGTCAAAACTATTTCATCCATACTTCGAGATTTATATTTTACTTAAAATACTTAATATATACTACACTTAAACACTGTTGTTAGTTATAATACCGTAAACTGGTCTCCTTCATTTTCCTTAATTTTTAAAAGATCACACAAAAGTTTTGAATTTAAAATCCTGTTGCTATATTTGGAGTAAAATTCTTCATCGAGCTACGTTAGCTCACGACGCCTGAAAGTATGTAATTAAACTTTGACTGAAAATCGCGATTCCTCATAAATTAGACTTTACCAATCATCTTTCTTATATTTTTATATCCGAAAATGGCTATTTCTTTCGAATCTATCACATTTCTGTTCAAAAATTTGAATGGTAAAGATAAAAAAAAAAAACTAAATTGCATACTTTCAGGCGCTTTCTGCAGAATGAACTATTGAGCATATCAATTCATTTTTCAATAAACATTTATGAACTCGATTAAAAAGGAAACTTAGGCACTTTAATTATAAGAAATAAAATAAATAAATTATGAATGTTGTCTTAAGTTTGTAATAAAGTTTCTATAATTCTCAATTCTCTTCTGTTCTGTTTTCTTTGGGTACGTAAGTGCATTTCTAATAACGATTTCCAATAACAGAAAAATGATGAAGAATAACGAAAAATATTCAATTTAAACTAGTTAATTCGTCTCTTCGGGATGTCAATTTATCTTTAATGTCATGTCGACTTCATCTTATTACAGATAGACTGATTTCCAAGAACGGAATAATATCCAAACTCATGTCAGAGGTGTAATTTTTGATAGTCTAGCCTTCAACCAAGTCACCAAGGTTCTCCAACGATCTGCAGGAATTAATTTTACGAATGGAATTATGATCATTTTTAATGATGAATGCTCCAATTACCGTAATACATCACACCTCGGCTATTAAAAACTGCTGAAAGCGTACGAACACTGCTGAAGCTAAATAGTAATAGAATTAGCTTCTTTGTGCTCATTGAAGTACACCGGTCGCACAACGAACATTACCTTTAATTGAAGCTATTTTTCAGCTTAATTGAGAACAGTTGAAGCACCAACAGAAAATAAGATTTATTACTTTGGAAAATTTTAAATACCACCAGACACAGCACCGGGCTGGGTCGGGAAAGCTCTCGCTCCCAGGCCTCGAATGCCAAGCAATCGTTTTAATCTTCGTCTGCTGTAACCCATCGCCCGTAACCATAATCTTTGCTGCAGCAGCACTCAAACATGGTCCTCCCCCGGTAAGGTATGCCGAAGCCATACTATAACGGAATAAACTTTCGACCTGATGGCTAAATCCGCTTTCTGCTGGATGTCGCATTAAATGTCAGCGATCTGATAAGACCCACTGCACCGAACCTGTTTCCCCTCGTACGGGAACATTGTGAAAAAAGTGCTATAAATTGTGAAACTTTTCCGACGATAATCTAGGCAATGATTCATGTTTCGACTCTATGTTTGTGTGTGTGTGCGTGGTGCTTTTTTCTTCAATCATTTTGTCCTTACGCTAGACCAAGCACTGGTAATTTTTGATCCTGCTCTTTGTGTTTACTTTCCCTGGCATAGGCTATCCGTCAAGATCATCGTCTGAGGCTTTCAGGGAGTGGTTCATGTGGTTCGTCCAAAACTGAAATGTTTTTTTTTGTTCATGCTTCCCTGTCCATTTCTTTAAGTCAATTTACTTCTTTTTTTCTTGTTTGCAGAAATCAACCACCTCTTGGCCTCTGGAAAGCCTTACGTTGACCTTGGTTGAGAGCATCCGAACTACAGCATCAACAATTAAACAATGTCAAGACATGGCAGAGTCAAGCACGTCCAGGTTAAGTTTGATCGAAGAAAAGGGAACAAAAAAACCATCGCATACTTACTTTTCTCGCTTTGGTCGTTCTTCGGTAGAGTCGTCCTTCATAAACGATGGCTGCAGGCTGAACAGCCGCCGCAGATGTCTACCTTTCATTTTTTGCTAGCTTTATGTTTTGTGGGCGTCTTTACACAAAATCCTCACAACGACACACCCAAAATGTAGGAAATGTCACCAAGTTTTATGTACCAGGTTTAATGGATGTTTTTTTTTGTATTTCTTGCAGGAGATGGTGCTGGAATGGAAATGAAAAAGAAAACACTTATTAGAACATCTCTTATACATTGCTTCACTTGGATGTTGAAAAGGTTTGGTAGAAATGCTAATTTAGCAACAAATAAATTACAACGATTCAATAAAAAACTCCAATTACCAGCATTCCCATACAACTGCACTAATAGACTTGATGAAGGTTTCGAGGTTAAATATATAACCTCAAGACGCACAAACTGCCAGGTTGCGCCACCGTACAAGCAAACTGTTAATATTCATTTCACGTAACGTCCAGGCGTTTGCACCGGGGGAATAATGTTTATCAAATGGTTTCTTCCGGGCTCTCTCCTTCGACTTCCCGTATCGTGCTGGCCATCATCGTCCACCAAAGCGGACGCTGGACCATCGCTCCGGTTTCGAACCGCTGGATGCGCATGTTGATGGGAAACTAATTACTAATTTTCCACTCCCTCGTTGGGTGGAATTTGATTTGGTCGCCTTAGAATGCAGAACGATTTAATGTGATTAATGTGATAAAAATTAAAGCGTCCGGTGTGAGGTGTGTACGGTGCGCTTTAAGATGCTGGGTGGAAGAATTTAAGAAGATGCTGGGAACTTTGCTAGCTTTGGCTGCTGTAAGTGAGGTGAGATAAAAAGTTGCACCGACAGAACGACACCATTTTGATAAACTTTTTTTTGAGCTGTTTTTTATTTGGTACCAAGGAAAACACGGGTTTCATATTTTCTTATCAAGCATTTAGACACCATTACAAGAATTACTCACTACTTGTAATAATTTGAGAATTTATTATATAAATTGGAAAATTATTTCTTATAATCTATGAACCTTTTTCATGTTACATTATGAAAGAATCATTTGAGGCGATTTAAAGATTGCTTTTAGTATAAAGTTATCAAAAGCAACACTACATCAGCAACTAGCACCTAGTTTTTAACCCTCCTAAGTAGCAGAAGCGGCACTGAATCTCGAGACAGAGATTAAAGAGGTGATACCCAAATCCGTTGGTGGCAGCATCTGTGGACCTGCCAAAAACTCTGATCAACGCAGGAACATATTCAGATTCTTCAAGATTTGAATAAAAGGACAGCATCAACAACTAAGAGGTTGAGATACAAAGGTTGTGGCTACCGACCTGTAGCGATGGACTGGGCTGTATACAACATTTGTAGTTTTATTACTCACACACGCTTCTCAGACACGGACTCTGTCTAAAACTGACGAAATCGTCTTCGTCACGTTCGAGACAAAGATGCTTAGAAGCAGGAATGGAGGCTGCTCTACAACGACGAGATCCACGAGCTGTACCGTGACCACATCGTCGTGCCAGGTGAACCAATTAGAATCACCAGGCTGGTCATGTCATGAGAATAGCACCGAACCAGTCCGTAAAGTCCTTTTAGGACGTCCTCACGGACAGAAGAGGCGTGGTAGACCTAAATTTGGATGGAGTGATGGCGTTGATGCGTCCACCAAAACGGCCGGGATATGGCATTGGCAGGCGATATTTTATAGCGTCTCCGCAGAGCTTAAATCTTTCCAGATCTTTCCATACACGGTAAAAGACTCGAGAAGGCCCCCCCCTGACGAAATTGGTTGGTCCCTATAGGAAAACCGCCTAACAGTATGCAACTCGCAGCACATGTCGCAAATAAATCACTATGGGTGCGGATGAACTTCTGGTAGGACAAAAAAAGATAAATTAATTGTAAGAAAAAAAGGCTAAATTTGGAATTTAAATAACTCTTCCCTCATAATAATCTCTTATTTTGATGGCGAAGGATCATCTCACCTCTTCAGTTTAGCAACGGATGAACTATTCGGCCAATAAACTGACCCTTTGATGTCGAACATATTTGAAGGAAGCATTGTACCGGGTATATAATATAGGTACGATTAGGAAATTGCCGAACATTATGCAGAGCAACTTACTAATTAAAAGGCATTTTTAAGTTTATTTTTCATGTTCTATTTGGTCTCTGGGGCGCCCGCCCTTTAGACAACTTTCCCTTATAACTCGTATGGGCGTTCTGGGGCAATTACTGCCGCCGCAGATGTCTACCTTTCATTTTTTGCTAGCTTTAGGTTTTGTGGGCGTCTTTACACAAAATCCTCACAACGACACACGCAAAATGTAGGAAATGTCACCAAGTTTTATGTACCAGGTTTAATGGATGCTTTTTTTTGTATTTCTTGCAGGAGATGGTGCTGGAATGGAAATGAAAAAGAAAACACTTATTAGAACATCTCTTATACATTGCTTCACTTGGATGTTGAAAAGGTTTGGTAGAAATGCTAATTTAGCAACAAATAAATTACAACGATTCAATAAAAAACTCCAATTACCAGCATTCCCATACAACTGCACTAATAGACTTGATGAAGGTTTCGAGGTTAAATATATAACCTCAAGACGCACAAGCTGCCAGGTTGCGCCACCGTACAAGCAAACTGTTAATATTCATTTCACGTAACGTCCAGGCGTTTGCACCGGGGGAATAATGTTTATCAAATGGTTTCTTCCGGGCTCTCTCCTTCGACTTCCCGTATCGTGCTGGCCATCATCGTCCACCAAAGCGGACGCTGGACCATCGCTCCGGTTTCGAACCGCTGGATGCGCATGTTGATGGGAAACTAATTACTAATTTTCCACTCCCTCGTTGGGTGGAATTTGATTTGGTCGCCTTAGAATGCAGAACGATTTAATGTGATTAATGTGATAAAAATTAAAGCGTCCGGTGTGAGGTGTGTACGGTGCGCTTTAAGATGCTGGGTGGAAGAATTTAAGAAGATGCTGGGAACTTTGCTAGCTTTGGCTGCTGTAAGTGAGGTGAGATAAAAAGTTGCACCGACAGAACGACACCATTTTGATAAACTTTTTTTTGAGCTGTTTTTTATTTGGTACCAAGGAAAACACGGGTTTCATATTTTCTTATCAAGCATTTAGACACCATTACAAGAATTACTCACTACTTGTAATAATTTGAGAATTTATTATATAAATTGGAAAATTATTTCTTATAATCTATGAACCTTTTTCATGTTACATTATGAAAGAATCATTTGAGGCGATTTAAAGATTGCTTTTAGTATAAAGTTATCAAAAGCAACACTACATCAGCAACTAGCACCTAGTTTTTAACCCTCCTAAGTAGCAGAAGCGGCACTGGATCTCGAGACAGAGATTAAAGAGGTGATACCCAAATCCGTTGGTGGCAGCATCTGTGGACCTGCCAAAAACTCTGATCAACGCAGGAACATATTCAGATTCTTCAAGATTTGAATAAAAGGACAGCATCAACAACTAAGAGGTTGAGATACAAAGGTTGTGGCTACCGACCTGTAGCGATGGACTGGGCTGTATACAACATTTGTAGTTTTATTACTCACACACGCTTCTCAGACACGGACTCTGTCTAAAACTGACGAAATCGTCTTCGTCACGTTCGAGACAAAGATGCTTAGAAGCAGTAATGGAGCAGCCTCTACAACGACGAGATCCACCAGCTGTGCCGTGACCACATCATCGTGCCAGGTGAACCAATTAGAATCACCAGGCTGGTCATGTCATGAGAATAGCACCGAACCAGTCCGTAAAATCCTTTTAGGACGTCCTCACTGACAGAAGAGGCGTGGTAGACCTAAATTTGGATGGATTGATGGCGTTGATGCATCCACCAAAACGGCCGAGATATTGCATTGGCAGGCGATATTTTATAGCGTCTCCGCAGAGCTTAAATCTTTCCAGATCTTTCCATACACGGTAAAAGACTCGAGAAGGCCCCCCCCTGACGAAATTGGTTGGTCCCTATAGGAAAACCGCCTAACAGTATGCAACTCGCAGCACATGTCGCAAATAAATCACTATGGGTGCGGATGAACTTCTGGTAGGACAAAAAAAGATAAATTAATTGTAAGAAAAAAAGGCTAAATTTGGAATTTAAATAACTCTTCCCTCATAATAATCTCTTATTTTGATGGCGAAGGATCATCTCACCTCTTCAGTTTAGCAACGGATGAACTATTCGGCCAATAAACTGACCCTTTGATGTCGAACATATTTGAAGGAAGCATTGTACCGGGTATATAATATAGGTACGATTAGGAAATTGCCGAACATTATGCAGAGCAACTTACTAATTAAAAGGCATTTTTAAGTTTATTTTTCATGTTCTATTTGGTCTCTGGGGCGCCCGCCCTTTAGACAACTTTCCCTTATAACTCGTATGGGCGTTCTGGGGCAATTACTCATCGTCGATCGATAGGCTGTGACACATGTTTGGACTTTGGCAATGTTGCCCGGTAACTTATATGGGCGTTCTGGGGCGACCGCTCCGTGTCTGGAAAGTATTTTAAGCAATAATAGATATTGTATTTATTTAATAAATTTTGACCGCATGAAAAAACACTGTGCGACAAAATTGACAGATTACAGTGCTGCACACAAATAATTCTAGGGGGGGCCTTCTCGAGTCTTTTACCCCATACACTGATATTTTTTCCTTTTCTTTTGGGTTTTGTAAGGCTCGAGTTTGTATCAAGATGTCTTTTTATTATCATACTGGTCTTTTTGATTTAATTTACCCGGGGATTACAAGGGGATACTAAGACCAACGTTTGTGTAAAAAATTCGTACGTGATTTGATACCGGTTTTGACATTTGAATGGTGGATTCATTACCTCTGTGGCGCCAGGAGTTCAACGAGGATAAGAATGGTCTTTGGGTAACTCTGTGGAATTTTCCTTGCCTGTATTCTTTTTGTCTATGAGTTTTTACAATTACATTTTTGAGACGTATGTTTCCTGTATGTATCCCTATAACTATCCTGTATGTATCCTGTATTTATGTACCGCCTAAAGCTATGCAATCTGCTGTTCTCCTACTAGCCCGTTTTTGCCTATCCTGTCAGCGACAACTACTATGCTTTCGTATGGCTCATATGTACTAAAGATGATTTGTGATTCTTTTTTAGCGTAGATGCTTACCAAAAGACTGATGATGGCTTTTTGTTAAGGTAAAAACTTATCAATTTTTATTAATTGGTACAGACACTGATTGGCGATTCTATCTTCTAAGTCGCACAACATTGTGTGTAACTATCTATCAATAATGTTGATATTGAGGTAAGCAATACGCTCTTACCTGTAAATCGATCACACTGTTTCACTCATTAGCCTAGAAGTAAGAACTGTGAAGATCTACAACAAACTGCAAAAACTATCTCCATCATATAGCCTGTTCACTTCACGTAAAACATTGCTAAACGGTCGCAAAATTCGAACAAATTGCTCACAAAAATATAGTTTGTTAATTTTTAAATCATTTAAAGAAACGAACAGTTCACACTGTTTACAAAATTTGCAAAAGACAGTGGTGTAAGTTAAGTTAAGTTAGGTGGTTTAGTTAAGAATCGAAAGTTAAGATGTTAATTTTGAAATGGATTTTGGAACGTGTAGCAATAACGTTGTCATTATTTTCTATTCTTTTTTAAAAAATTCAAACAATATCTACCATAAATATCCCACACATCTTTTGAAGCAGATAATACTATTCTCTATACGATTATAACTGCTCAATTGCATTACTACTAAGCGCATAACATCTGTCGCAACGAGATTACATCTAACGCGTGATAAAACCTGCAGCATTACAAACGTTTCTGTGAAAATGCTTTCGTTCACAATGCACACCCGCTAGTTCAAAACCACAAACACATTCAGCAAAGCGAAACCTTCCAATCAGAAAGTGATTTGTAGTGTAGCGAGTCTCAGCGTGCCACACAACGAGAATCATTACAATTCCTGTGTTCCCCGTTTCTGCGCGTCCTGCTTCCTTCGGTACTAATCGAGTTCATGAAGCTGGCGTACATTAATTGTAAATAATATTGCTCATTCCGGAGCCTGTACCTTCGCGTCGGTTCACCTGTGTCCTCGTCCTCGGCCTTAACGGGAGGGGTTTGTTACACAACGCTGGGTAAATTTCATTACAACTTCGATCGCCGGTCCCAGGTTGAGTTCCCGCTTCTCGAAAGGATGTCATCGTGGCGTAAAAACACGGTAACGCATCACCGTGGCCATGTTTCAATTATTCACGCTATTAAATTCCCATCACTGGCATTCACATTCCGAGGTATGTGCGCTCATTTTCAAATTAGCATTCCAACCGTACGGTGGTGATGAACGGAGCCCGGAATGGTTCGGTGAAACGTAATTCCTATCCATCACGGAGTTCCGAGCAAACGTTACCCTATGCATAACGCATTTGTAACGTTACCGTGCCCATGTCTCATTTGCCTTATAACTTTATGGACGTCCTGGGGCAATTACTTATGCCACAAATGTGTCATGCCAATGTCTCATGCCCATGTCTCATTTGCCTTATAACTTGCATGAACGTCCGGGGGCAATTACTTATGCCACAAATGTGTCATGCCAATGTCTCATGCCCATGTCTCATTTGCCTTATAACTCCTATGGGCGTCCTGGGGCAAATACTTTTGCCGCAAACGTGTCATGCCATAACGCGCTTGCTGCATGGAAACTTCTTATGTGTTCGGTTTCAGTTACCGTGCCCATGTCTCATTTGCCTTATAACTTGCATGGACGTCCGCGGGCAATTACTTATGCCACAAATGTGTCATGCCAATGTCTCATGCCCATGTCTCATTTGCCTTATAACTTGTATGGACGTCCGGGCGTGTTTACTTATGTATTCGGTGTCAATTGTGGCAATTTTGGCGTATAATGCGTGTCTTTGCAGCAAAAATGCCACAATTTCGTGGTCATGCCAACATTTTTGGACACAGTTTGGCATATTTGTCCGGTAACTTATATGGGCGCCCGCCCTTTAGACAACTTTCCCTTATAACTCGTATGGGCGTTCTGGGGCAATTACTCATCGTCGATCGATAGGCTGTGACACCTGTTTGGACTTTGGCAATGTTGCCCGTTAACTTATATGGGCGTTCTGGGGCGCCCGCCCTTTAGACAGCTTTCCCTTATAACTCGTATGGGCGTTCTGGGGCAATTACTCATCGTCGATCGATAGGCTGTGACACCTGTTTGGACTTTGGCAATGTTGCCCTGTAACTTATATGGGCGTTCTGGGGCGCCCGCCCTTTAGACAGCTTTCCCTTATAACTCGTATGGGCGTTCTGGGGCCATTACTCATCGTCGATCGATAGGCTGTGACACATGTTTGGACTTTGGCAATGTTGCCCGGTAACTTATATGGGCGTTCTGGGGCGACCGCTCCGTGTCTGGAAAGTATTTTAAGCAATAATAGATATTGTATTTATTTAATAAATTTTGACCGCATGAAAAAACACTGTGCGACAAAATTGACAGATTACAGTGCTGCACACAAATAATTCTAGGGGGGGCCTTCTCGAGTCTTTTACCCCATACACTGATATTTTTTCCTTTTCTTTTGGGTTTTGTAAGGCTCGAGTTTGTATCAAGATGTCTTTTTATTATCATACTGGTCTTTTTGATTTAATTTACCCGGGGATTACAAGGGGATACTAAGACCAACGTTTGTGTAAAAAATTCGTACGTGATTTGATACCGGTTTTGACATTTGAATGGTGGATTCATTACCTCTGTGGCGCCAGGAGTTCAACGAGGATAAGAATGGTCTTTGGGTAACTCTGTGGAATTTTCCTTGCCTGTATTCTTTTTGTCTATGAGTTTTTACAATTACATTTTTGAGACGTATGTTTCCTGTATGTATCCCTATATCTATCCTGTATGTATCCTGTAATTATATACGCCTAAAACTATGCAATCTGCTGTTCTCCTACTAGCCCGTTTTTGCCTATCCTGTCAGCGACAGCTACTATGCTTTCGTATCGCTCATATGTACTAAAGATGATTTATGATTCTTTTTTAGCGTAAATGCTTACCAAAAGACTGATGATGGCTTTTTGTTACGGTAAAAACTTATTAATTTTTATTAATTGGTACAGACACTGATTGGCGATTCTATCTTCTAAGTCGCACAACATTGTGTCTAACTATCGATCAATAATTTTGATATTGAGGTAAGCAATACGCTCTTACCTGTAAATCGATCACACTGTTTCACTCATTAGCCTAGAAGTAAGAACTGTGAAGATCTACAACAACTGCAAAAACTATCTTCATCATATAGCCTGTTCACTTCACGTAAAACATTGCTAAACGGTCGCAAAATTCGAACAAATTGCTCACAAAAATATAGTTTGTTAATTTTTAAATCATTTAAAGAAACGAACAGTTCACACTGTTTACAAAATTTGCAAAAGACAGTGGTGTAAGTTAAGTTAAGTTAGGTGGTTTAGTTAAGAATCGAACGTTAAGATGTTAATTTGAAATGGATTTTGGAACGTATAGCAATAACGTTGACATTATTTTCTATTCTTTTTTAAAAAATTCAAAAGATTTCTACCATAAATATCCCACACATCTTTTGAAGTAGATAATACTATTCTCTATACGATTATAACTGCTCAATTGCATTACTACTAAGCGCATAACATCTGTCGCAACGAGATTACATCTAACGCGTGATAAAACCTGCAGCATTACAAACGTTTCTGTGAAAATGCTTTCGTTCACAATGCACACCCGCTAGTTCAAAACCACAAACACATTCAGCAAAGCGAAACCTTCCAATCAGAAAGTGATTTGTAGTGTAGCGAGTCTCAGCGTGCCACACAACGAGAATCATTACAATTCCTGTGTTCCCCGTTTCTGCGCGTCCTGCTTCCTTCGGTACTAATCGAGTTCATGAAGCTGGCGTACATTAATTGTAAATAATATTGCTCATTCCGGAGCCTGTACCTTCGCGTCGGTTCACCTGTGTCCTCGTCCTCGGCCTTAACGGGAGGGGTTTGTTACACAACGCTGGGTAAATTTCATTACAACTTCGATCGCCGGTCCCAGGTTGAGTTCCCGCTTCTCGAAAGGATGTCATCGTGGCGTAAAAACACGGTAACGCATCACCGTGGCCATGTTTCAATTATTCACGCTATTAAATTCCCATCACTGGCATTCACATTCCGAGGTATGTGCGCTCATTTTCAAATTAGCATTCCAACCGTACGGTGGTGATGAACGGAGCCCGGAATGGTTCGGTGAAACGTAATTCCTATCCATCACGGAGTTCCGAGCAAACGTTACCCTATGCATAACGCATTTGTAACATTTTCTGCTCACATACCATGTGGATCCCTGCTGTAAGTGCATTTTGAAGGTGAGAAAAACAGGAATACATGTACATCTAAACACAAAGTTTTCTTGTGGTTTCACACCTTGCGCTGTCAGTCTCAATGCGCCGTCCGTTTGGACATAAAACGTAACAGCTTCTTTCGTGTGGAATGTTCGCAGCAGCCGGAAGCGAACAAGTGACACAAGTTAGTTTTTCGTAACCGCAATCAAGCCGTACAATTGCACCGCACCATTCACATCGATAGAGATGATAACGGACGCTGATGAATCCGCCCGAAGCAATTTCCCGCCAATCTCGCGCATTACCCGGACCTCGGAGAAATGCCGCACCCGAATATCAATTTCCTGTCGATAATTGATTTTTTCTTCCTAGATCTTTTGCTGCTCCTGCTCCAATATTACTCCCGCATCAGTCTCTCCATCCCTTCACCACGCGCCCTGAACTTGAGCGAAGGACACGAACGTTGCGACAGAGAAAGTTGCCCATGGCTGGTGACCTTTCAAGTGTATCGGAAAGGACACCCGGAATGGAACGATTTGTGGCACAAAAAAGCGCGAAGGTGGTTGACGTTCCGGAGGCAAATGAATTATTTGCTGAATTTTAATTAGCACCACCGAAGTAGACGGATTCGGCTGAGAACGCTTTTTTTTGCTTCGTTTTATTCATCATCATCTGCCTTCACTTCGCCAACGATGACATCCAATGATCGGGGTAGACGATGTACGGCCTCACCGTAGCACACGGACCGTCAGAATCGCGATAGGCAGTGAAAGGAATTTCGTAATAATTAATTTATGATGCTACCGTTTGATACTGCTCACCAACGAGACTGATTGAAAACGGGCGAGAGTGGTATAGTAGGCAGCAAGGACGGACAACGCTAATGAGGTGGGCACAGTAAACAGTAAACTCGGGGCAGCTTTTCGTTTATTACGATTGTGCTATTTATATACTACATTGCGACAGCATTTTTTTGTGCGTATTTTAAAAGCAGCGCACTCGATTTCGCAATGGTCAAGTGAAGAGTTTCGACACCGAACCGTGTGGTTAATCAGGATCAGGGGAAAAGCAAAATGAATCGAATTAAGAATCGGTGTGGGGTTATTTGCGCTGTCATGCGAAGCGTGTGGGCAAATGATTTAATTTATGTATGATGTGTATACTTTCATGAGTTATTTTTACTCGTTGCTATATTCTTTAACGAGTTATTTTTATTCGGAGGATTGTAGGCGAAGTGTTTTGCGGTATGAAAACAGTTTTCATTTGCCAAGTTGAGTTGAGTTTGGCTTGTTTTCGATTTTTCTCGTATGAATTAGCTTAATATGTTCGAGGAGGAATTAATTACAGGGTGTTTTAGATAACTCTAGGAACATAAAATATACAGGCATCGATTGATTTTACAACGCTGATACATAAAAGACACGCAACAACTGTATTACAAAAAGACCACATACTCTGCGTAAACGTTCTCGTGTCGTTAGAAAACAAATAACAAGCATTTTAAATCATTAAACTAAACTGAACTACGTAGAAAGGTTCTTACACCATTCAAACTTAAACAGAATCGACAATTTTTTCATAAGAGATGTAGGTTTTAAAACTTTGGTTGGCTGTAGGTCATTTGAGCCGAAATTAGTCGTTCTGAAGTCTGTAACTGAAACGCAGGACTCCAGCAGAAGTCGCGATAGGCGTAAGTAAAGCATTCGCTATGTTCACAGTAATATGTTAATGGCTTAAATAGCTGGATCCATCCATTTTACCGATGCACTATTAACACCATACCTGGCCGGTTATGAAGTCAGCAGTGATTGACAATGCCAATTACAAAAGCGTTTTAGCAAACTTCCATCTCAGGTGCTGTGTTCCATATCGGATGAATTTTTCAATCGTGGCTTTATGTCCGTAGTGAAAAAGCTGTCATCTACGGAATGCCTTAATAAGTGTCACGAGATCTCTGATCTCGAATCGCGGATTCCTGCTTTTGGAGACAAAATTGATGCTCATGAATTCCAGCTCACTGGTTTAGGGCTACGGATTCCTAGTTCATGCATAGTTCTCTGGATTCCGGATCCCTGATTTGAAATCCTAGTTTTTCGGTCCTTTTGATTTAGAATACCGGGATCTTTGCTCTAGAATCTTGTATCTTCACTCTAGAACGATATTACTTTATGAGCTATTAGTATTACTCTGGGCGTGACTAGCCTCGTACCCTGGTTAATCAACAATCATCTCTAATCTGACATATTACTAGCACTGAGAAATTTACTCAATTTCTGTTATGCACACTCATTTCGTTCTCAAAAATTGATCAACTTCTACCCCGATTGTATACTTCGATAACGCCCGCAAAAACTATGAAAATCACATTAAAAACAAAGAACTATTGCGGATTAGAAATAATAATTAAAATGGCATCCAAAACGATTATCTTCCCACCGCAGGTTGCAACCTGTTTCAGAACAAACACTCATCATACCTTCAAACTTCAAATTGGCTACAAACTAGACACGGGAAAAATCTCTAAAACCGGCAAAACAATAATTAGTACCCCATCGGACCCCTTCCGCAGTCCATCCATAAACCTTTTAATTGAAACAGTCCGTAAAATCTAACCATTCTAACCAGCAAATTATCATACGAAGGCGTAAGGCATCCGCATTAACAAAAAGGATCCAGCACAAAGCTCCCACAAAGAACAGGGTTAAGCATGCCCGTCGTCGCTGTCGTCTTCATGCTGTACCGACACCGTTTGCGCACGGACCGTAAGTTAGCAACGAAAACTAACCGCAAGAAGTCAGCTAGGCGTTGGAAGCTGCGTCTCATTTTTCTCCCATCTCTCCCACCAGTCGGTCAACAAAAGGCAACAATGGCTGACCGTCGCCCGGCAACATAGAACCTCCACCGTTGGCAGATGATTAAGATATCTACACAGTGCCATTGTGGTTTACGACTGCGGGGGAGCGATGGTGTTCGAAAACGGGGAGAACGGGTGACACGGAGTAAAGGGATCGGTTTTTGAAAGTTTATCCTTAAGATACCCGTCGCTGGCGTTACACGTTAGGTCGGCGTACCGCTTTTTTTTTGGGGGGGACGAAGGAACACCGAAGCGAAGGGTGGCATTGCTGTGGTTTCTAAAAAGGGTTTCCCGGAGCAGAACCCGATCCTGCCATTTTTCACTAGCTGTCAGTAACGGTTTGTGTGATTAATGAATGGTTGTTGATGGTGCTGCCATCGTCCCTGATGGGCTAGCTTTTGACTCTTGGAAATCCACCAGCAATCATTGTCGGTTGACATCATGTAATGGTTTCTAAACTTTGGAAAGCACTACTGTCGAAAAGGATCAGGAGGAAAAGAGTATTGACATTCTTTAAATTTTTAGTCAGTATTTGAGCCACCTAAAGATTCTGAGACATCCTAAACCACCAGGAGGCTGTCCGTTCGCAAACAACGCAAACTGTACTGCCCTAATGAGGTTCCGAGTTTTCAGTCTTATCTTAGCATTGTAGATAATTAGCCTTAAGTAAGCTTAAGAATGTATAATTAGTATCAAGGGTGAAATTTACAAACATTCCAGCAAATATAGATCGAATCAATCACCTCAAATCACTCACAGATAAACACATTCGGCAACTCACTCTTTGACCGAATCAAAAAATCCCAAATGTTTTTTTATTTCTGGCGCCATTAGGTCGCCACACTGAGTCCCAATTTGTCGATAAAGCTAATTAATCGACTGGGGACATTCGCTGGACACCAGGGCATGAGTTTGCCACTTTCGTTTTCGCAATCCCACCGTATGGCATGCATGTGTTCTAGGGGACGCTCACGTGAATCTAATCACTACACAAGTACGCCGCATCGTGCTGTTCTATTGCTGGTTGTTCGTTTGATCAATGCCCGATAGATTGCGGAGATATTGATGGCTTCTTTGTGCAACGAAAACACTGACAGCTGCCGCACGGTAGCACGTTTTCTGCGCTCAAGTCTCGCACGTGGTAATCACGCCAGCGAAGGTGCTTTGGAACAGCAACAAATCGTGTCCACAATTATTTGGCACCGCTGCATAAGAAAAAGATGTCGGGAGCGTACCGTAGCAGCGGTAGGCAAAAAGGCGCGAAGATTATCTCAGCAATATGATTGATAATTCACCGTTGGGATTGCCGGGGGTGAAGATACAGCACGCGCAATTTAAACCCCCTTTCTACCAGGGTACAGCGCTTTTTGTTTAACAATGGCTTATTCTTTTAAGCCTTACATTTAATTGTTTGGGATTCCAGCTTTCAACCATTTCCGATCCATTCCACTTGATAAGGGTGCTGAACTACAGGTGACGATTATAGTAGGTTCTTGAAAACGGTATCAGTACATCACAACGCTCGCCAGTGTCCGTTGCGCAGTTCATCGATGCACACCCTATAGTTGCCACTTGATCAATCGATTCTTGCGTTCCTCACCATCATGGCAAGTTGGGTTAGTTGTGTGGTTTTAGTTTTAGTGCTGGTCGCATCCATCTTATCCACCACGGTACATGGAGCAAGACAACCTATCGATCCTCACGACCAGCAACATCCACGGCCGGACCGTAGAATCATGAAGAGTGAGCCAGTGTACGATACGCTCGAGGAAGAATCGGAATATTGGCGAACATCGGCACAGCAATCTGTCCAGGAGCACACTAAGCTTCCGAAAACCGATCGCCGAGCAAAGAATGCGATCTTCTTCATCGGTGATGGAATGTCGCTAACCACGGTGGCTGCGACCCGCATGTACCTGGGCAACGAAAATGCTTCGCTTTCGTTCGAGCAGTTTCCGTACTTTGGACTCGCCAAAACGTACTGTGTCAATCGGTAGGTGGCTGATTCGGCGGTACTTTGGACTCGCCAAAACGTACTGTGTCAATCGGCAGGTGGCTGATTCGGCGTGTACCGCTACCGCTTACCTGTCCGGGGTGAAGATCAACTACGCCATGCTGAATGTGGCGGCCAGTGTAAAGCGTACCACCTGCGAGTACGGTCACGAGGCGACAGAGTTTAAGGGATTGATGCAATGGGCTCAGGAGGCCGGTAAAGCGACCGGAGTCGTCACCAATACGCGCATAACGCATGCATCGCCTGCCGGAGCTTACGCTAGTAGTGCCGATCGTGACTGGGAGGATGACAGTGAGATTAATGCGGACTGTCCCACGACAATGGACGAAAACAAAGCGAAAGACATAGCCACCCAGCTCGTGTACGGCAGTGTGGGTAAGAACTTGAAGGTGATCCTTGGTTGCGGACGTCGCCATTTCCTACCCAAGGAAACGTCGGATGAGGATGGCAAGGCTGGAACCCGGTCGGATGGAGTTAATTTGATCGATGCATGGAAAGAGGTTCACAGTGGCATGGGTGAGGCAGAGTACGTGTCCGACAAGGCGAGTCTGATGGAAGCGGCCAAGACCAAAAAGCTAGATTACTTGCTGGGTCTGTTCGACAGCAGCCACTGTCTGTATAACTTGGAGATCGACGAACAGCAAGTTGGCGATCGGAAACCCAAGCTGACAGAAATGGTGGACGCGGCGCTGAGCATGCTGGAAGGTAGCGAGAAAGGGTACGTGCTGTTTGTGGAAGGTGGTCTTATCGACACGGCACATCACTCCAACCGGGCGCGTCTGTCGCTGGAGGAAACGAACGAATTTCACAAAGCGATCGATATGGCACGCAAACGAACGAGCGTTGACGATACGCTGATTGTGGTATCATCCGACCACAGCCATACGCTCATGTTCAACGGATATCCGGTACGTACGATGAAGATCGCCTGACCTGGGAACACATTGTAGCACTTTTTTTGTGGCTCTGGAAAGCTTGGTCTTTTTATTGTGTGTAATCAGTCACTGCGTTTTGACTGTAGTTAGCATGATGATCAGCTGGGCTGTGCAACTGCATTTGTATGGGCGATGATTTATTATCCTCCATTTGAGTAATTTGACACGTTATCAGCAAAGCAGGGCAACATTGTAAAATGCACTGATAAGCCTTTTATAATTATTGCAATCGGTATAGTGCTGGCCTGTTTAGCGTTATGGCATATCATAGAGTGAACTTCGCTATTCACCCTTTATTATCGTTACGAAATTCTAGGTCATGCCTCTCAAATAGTGGATTATTAGACCTCAAAACCGTTTACTTAAACAGAGCTATTGAGGAAGGTCGTTATGCATTACATTCTAGTCACCTTTAGTATTCAAAACGGTCAACAATAATTAAGCAATATTCAAAGCTCAACTAATCTATTTTACCATCTAGACCACTAATCGAAAGTTTTCATCGATCTTCCTATCTCACAGACTCGTGGAAACAACATTCTAGGCATTGGTGACATCAGCGATATTGACGGTCTACCCTACACAACGCTCAGCTATGCAAACGGTGAAGGGTTCTCGCAGACCTATGTCGATGGCAACCCATCCAAACGCATCGACGTGTCCAACTACGACTTCACCAACTACCGACAGCGCTATCTAGCCACCGTGCCACTCTCGTCGGAAACGCATGGTGGAGAAGATGTCGGTGTGTACGCCAGTGGTCCGGGTGCCCATCTGTTCAGCGGCAGCATGGAACAAAACGTGATACCGATGCTGATAGCTTACGCGACCAACATCGGGGAAGAGTTCGGTTGGGTGACGAACGATGATGACCACAACCATGGTGGTAGTGAGCATGATCATGACCATGATGATGATGATGGTGCTGCAAGCATGATGGCCATTTCGCACCTTCTGCTCATGTGTCTAGCACTGGTTGGGACATTCGCTCGGCAGCTGTACCGGGTAGCGTAGTAAGATTTTTGTCATTTTTTATTATCGCATCGCGCATGATAGCTATATCAAAGGTCGTATTAACAATGAAATCGGATCTTAAAGATAGTCTTCCTGGTTTTATTTGTTGGCCACGTTGTCGCACGCATCACGACTACTTATCAACCATTTTCTTTTGATGCTTCAATTTTTTTTTGGGCGAGGACAAACCTAATCATCCTAGGAGGTAAGCGTAACACCCGCGTAGACTGTAGCAGCCCTCTCGTCAAGGAGCATTTATCTCGGACAGTGCGATTGATAACGCGACGAGCTAAGAAATAAAGCCTAACAAAACTGTAGCGGACGTGTTTTCTTTAGTTAAGCATCAGACGCGTTAGGTGTTGCTTCGCTGAGAGCACAAGACACGATGATGACCCTTGCCAGGTACTTCGTATGTCTGCTGGTTGTGGCGCTCGCAGTCGGTGAACTTGTTACCATTCCCAATGGTGGTAAGTGTGGTTGAAAAACGAAGTAGTTGCATAAAAAAGTCAAATTTCCCGTTCGCTCCATATAACTCTTTAGGCCGTGAACCCGATGGTCACTCGAGACGAGGCAAGCATGCATCATTGCAACCGAGCAACGCCGCATCCAGATCTCAACCACCTCAGGTGCAAGGTTACGATGATCGTGAACTTGAGACAGACTACTGGCTCGAACAGGGTCAACAAACTCTTGCTCAAAAGTTAGCCACTCCGCACAACACAAACCATGCAAAAAATGTCATCTTCTTCATCGGGGATGGTATGTCATCGCAAACAGTTGCAGCTACCCGCATGTATCTCGGCAACGAGGCAAACAGTTTGTCGTTCGAGCACTTTAAGGACATTGGATCGGTGCGTACGTACTGCGTTAACCGACAGGTGTCCGATTCGTCCTGTACCGCAACGGCGTATCTATCCGGAGTGAAGATTAACTACGGCATGGTAAACATAGCTGCCTCTGTGCCGCGCTACACCTGCGAGTACGATCGTAATGCGTCCGACTTTGAGGGACTGCTCAAGTGGGCTCAGGATGCGGGCAAAAGTACGGGCATCATTACAACCACCAAGATCACACACGCAACACCTGCTGGGGCATATGCAAGCACTGCCAACCGGTACTGGGAAAA
>KZ062152.1:0-82018 GCA_002091835.1 Anopheles maculatus | reverse complement strand
GCTAGTAGTGCCGATCGTGACTGGGAGGATGACAGTGAGATTAATGCGGACTGTCCCACGACAATGGACGAAAACAAAGCGAAAGACATAGCCACCCAGCTCGTGTACGGCAGTGTGGGTAAGAACTTGAAGGTGATCCTTGGTTGCGGACGTCGCCATTTCCTACCCAAGGAAACGTCGGATGAGGATGGCAAGGCTGGAACCCGGTCGGATGGAGTTAATTTGATCGATGCATGGAAAGAGGTTCACAGTGGCATGGGTGAGGCAGAGTACGTGTCCGACAAGGCGAGTCTGATGGAAGCGGCCAAGACCAAAAAGCTAGATTACTTGCTGGGTCTGTTCGACAGCAGCCACTGTCTGTATAACTTGGAGATCGACGAACAGCAAGTTGGCGATCGGAAACCCAAGCTGACAGAAATGGTGGACGCGGCGCTGAGCATGCTGGAAGGTAGCGAGAAAGGGTACGTGCTGTTTGTGGAAGGTGGTCTTATCGACACGGCACATCACTCCAACCGGGCGCGTCTGTCGCTGGAGGAAACGAACGAATTTCACAAAGCGATCGATATGGCACGCAAACGAACGAGCGTTGACGATACGCTGATTGTGGTATCATCCGACCACAGCCATACGCTCATGTTCAACGGATATCCGGTACGTACGATGAAGATCGCCTGACCTGGGAACACATTGTAGCACTTTTTTTGTGGCTCTCGAAAGCTTGGTCTTTTTATTGTGTGTAATCAGTCACTGCGTTTTGACTGTAGTTAGCATGATGATCAGCTGGGCTGTGCAACTGCATTTGTATGGGCGATGATTTATTATCCTCCATTTGAGTAATTTGACACGTTATCAGCAAAGCAGGGCAACATTGTAAAATGCACTGATAAGCCTTTTATAATTATTGCAATCGGTATAGTGCTGGCCTGTTTAGCGTTATGGCATATCATAGAGTGAACTTCGCTATTCACCCTTTATTATCGTTACGAAATTCTAGGTCATGCCTCTCAAATAGTGGAATATTAGACCTCAAAACCGCTTACTTAAGCAGAGCTATTGAGGAAGGTCGTTATGGATTACATTCTAGTCACCTTTAGTATTCAAAACGGTCAACAATAATTAAGCAATATTCAAAGCTCAACTAATCTATTTTACCATCTAGACCACTAATCGAAAGTTTTCATCGATCTTCCTATCTCACAGACTCGTGGAAACAACATTCTAGGCATTGGTGACATCAGCGATATTGACGGTCTACCCTACACAACGCTCAGCTATGCAAACGGTGAAGGGTTCTCGCAGACCTATGTCGATGGCAACCCATCCAAACGCATCGACGTGTCCAACTGCGACCGTCCCATTGTCTCGTGCGTTTGTTTCCACTGTATACCGATGCTGATAGCTTACGCGACCAACATCGGGGAAGAGTTCGGTTGGGTGACGAACGATGATGACCACAACCATGGTGGTAGTGAGCATGATCATGACCATGATGATGATGATGGTGCTGCAAGCATGATGGCCATTTCGCACCTTCTGCTCATGTGTCTAGCACTGGTTGGGACATTCGCTCGGCAGCTGTACCGGGTAGCGTAGTAAGATTTTTGTCATTTTTTATTATCGCATCGCGCATGATAGCTATATCAAAGGTCGTATTAACAATGAAATCGGATCTTAAAGATAGTCTTCCTGGTTTTATTTGTTGGCCACGTTGTCGCACGCATCACGACTACTTATCAACCATTTTCTTTTGATGCTTCAATTTTTTTTGGGCGAGGACAAACCTAATCATCCTAGGAGGTAAGCGTAACACCCGCGTAGACTGTAGCAGCCCTCTCGTCAAGGAGCATTTATCTCGGACAGTGCGATTGATAACGCGACGAGCTAAGAAATAAAGCCTAACAAAACTGTAGCGGACGTGTTTTCTTTAGTTAAGCATCAGACGCGTTAGGTGTTGCTTCGCTGAGAGCACAAGACACGATGATGACCCTTGCCAGGTACTTCGTATGTCTGCTGGTTGTGGCGCTCGCAGTCGGTGAACTTGTTACCATTCCCAATGGTGGTAAGTGTGGTTGAAAAACGAAGTAGTTGCATAAAAAAGTCAAATTTCCCGTTCGCTCCATATAACTCTTTAGGCCGTGAACCCGATGGTCACTCGAGACGAGGCAAGCATGCATCATTGCAACCGAGCAACGCCGCATCCAGATCTCAACCACCTCAGGTGCAAGGTTACGATGATCGTGAACTTGAGACAGACTACTGGCTCGAACAGGGTCAACAAACTCTTGCTCAAAAGTTAGCCACTCCGCACAACACAAACCATGCAAAAAATGTCATCTTCTTCATCGGGGATGGTATGTCATCGCAAACAGTTGCAGCTACCCGCATGTATCTCGGGAACGAGGCAAACAGTTTGTCGTTCGAGCACTTTAAGGACATTGGATCGGTGCGTACGTACTGCGTTAATCGACAGGTGTCCGATTCGTCCTGTACCGCAACGGCGTATCTATCCGGAGTGAAGATTAACTACGGCATGGTAAACATAGCTGCCTCTGTGCCGCGCTACACCTGCGAGTACGATCGTAATGCGTCCGACTTTGAGGGACTGCTCAAGTGGGCTCAGGATGCGGGCAAAAGTACGGGCATCATTACAACCACCAAGATCACACACGCAACACCTGCTGGGGCATATGCAAGCACTGCCAACCGGTACTGGGAAAACGATGCAGAGGTACTGGATGCCGAATGTGATCCGGACCGTGTGGACGACATTGCCGAACAGTTGGTGGGTAAGGAAATGGCCAAACGGTTTAATGTAGTGCTTGGTGGCGGACGTGGAAATTTGCTCCCGGTCGAAACGTTGGACGAAGAGGGTAAGCCCGGTTATCGGCTGGATGGTAAGAATCTGATCGAACAGTGGAAACAAACGCACGAGACAATGGGACGGTCGCAGTACGTCTGGAACCGGGAGCAACTGCTATCGGTTGACACGTCCAACACGGACTATCTGCTCGGATTGTTCGAAAACGGCCACATGAAGTACAATCTGGAGCTGAAGGACGACAGTGAGGCTAGCCGAATGGAACCGACGCTGGAGGAGATGACACGGACGGCGATCGAGCTGCTGCAGAAGAACAAGAAAGGATATGTGTTGTTTGTGGAGGGTGGATTGATCGATGTGGCTCACCACGAAACGTACGCCCGGTTAGCGCTGGACGAAACGGCTGAGATGGCGAAAGCTATTGATACAGCACGTAAAATGACCAGCGAAGATGATACGCTGATCGTTGTGAGCTCTGATCATGCACACACCATGACGTACAACGGATATCCTGTAAGTGTGATCGATCGTTCCCAGGAAAATCCCCAAACTAATTCTTGCTTTACCGCATCTTTCTCCAACAGAAACGAGGCAACGATATTCTCGGACTTGGTGACATTAGCGACGAAGACTTACTGCCATACACTACGCTCAGCTATGCAAATGGCTTGTCGTACTACACAACCTACACCCAGGACAATCTAGCCATTCGGGAGGACGTGTCCAAGTACGACTACTCGCTGATGGATCAGCGCTACATGGCGACAGTACCACTGGATGCGGAAACGCACGGTGGCGATGATGTTGCTGTCTGGGTATCGGGCCCCATGTCGCATCTGTTCCGCGGTGTCTACGAACAGAACACCATCCCGTACCTAATCTCATACATCGCTCAGATCGGTGATTACTACGACGATTCGAACTCATCCGGGGCGAGTTTCGTATTGCAACTGTCAGTCCTTCTCGGATGTTCTATCGCCGTGCTAATGAGGCGTTAATTAATCCTCCCTGCTATTGGAAACAATGATCGCCCATCTGTCAACTAGCCAGTTACTGGTTGATCGATGTAAAGACCATTATCCAGAGCGAGTGCTGATGTTCGAACATTCACGATAAGAGTGTCGCTTATCAGGGAACGGGTTGTTGTAAATAGTGTCTAGCGTAGGTGGACCTGTGGCCTGATGGTTTAAGGTTGCTGATGAAGTGAATATATCAATTGTTCGGTACTAATCCTACCATATGTGTCTTCCATTTACCCCGTGGGTGCGTTATCAGATGGTTTCGATTGGCTTGAGAAGGGCGTTAACACCTTGATAAAGTGCCTTATCAGATGACACACGAATGTGGCACACGATTGCTTCCGATTTGAGGCAATTCCAAGTTAAAACCTAATATGATTTTTTTTTTATATTTCTTTAAACCATGTCGCATTGTACGTAAACCATTGTCGCTTATCGTAACAGTCGGGTAGTAGTATCGGTCTTTGGTCAATTTTTATGATACTCGCATGGTGAAAGACGCACGACGCTTACTACGTCGTATTTCTAAATGTGAAGGATATACAACGCCAATCAAACACATTAATCAATTATTTGCGCATGCCTGCTGTCAAATTTTGGGGCGATTAATAAATCAATCGACCCCCTGGACATGGTGGAATTTTTAAGGGCAGTTTAAAGTAAACATGATCAGGTATTCGATTAACTTTTGTTTAATAATTTATTGAATATTCAATTCTGAGAATAATTAATTCTTACAAGCTTTTAATCCATTTCCAATACATGACGCGTACGCCATCATGTGCGGTATGACGTTTTGTTCGTACGAACCGGTAAATAGATGAGACCATGGTCCAGATGCATACACGGCCACATCTTCGCCACCGTGCGTTTCTAGCTCAACTGGAAGCGTGGCCGGAAATTCAAAGTTGTCTGCAGCGGCATCTGCCATGTTTCGTACATTGGCACGTTCTCCCTTCGCTTTGTCGACATGCTTGTTGAACCCAAGCCCGTTTGCATAGCTGATCGTCATGTACGGTATTCCATCCTTTCCGGTGCCCGCTGTACCGAAGATGTCATTTCCGCGGTTCTGTTATGATGAACAGCAGTGAATTGTTAGTCAAAACCTCAACAAATGCATTAGTTGTGATGAATTCTTACCGGATATCCTGAAAAGCTGACACTGTGAGAATGATCCGAGGTCACCACGATCAAGGTGTCTTCTTCACTGAACTTGTTCCGGGCTAGCTCTATCGCTTTCGCGAACTCCACCGTTTCATCAATAGCGTATCGTGCCTGATTGTCATGATGCCCGTGATCGATTCGACCGCCCTCCACAAACAGGAAGAAACCTTCCGGGTTGGTACTTAGAATATCTGTCGCCTTGTCCACCATCTCTGATAGCGTTGGCTCTTCGTCAAGGTTTTTGTGCACTTTGTCCAAATTGTACGCACAATGGCTTGGTTCAAACATACCGAGCAATCGATCTGTACGTTGCGGGTCTACTGCCAGCAGATCCGATCGTTTCCACACAAACGTCCGGTTTTCTCCGACAGGACCATTCCGGAGCCACTCGTTGATCAGATGTCTTCCATCCGATCGGTAACCTCCCCTGCCCGTCTCGTAGTCTTCGTGAGCGTCTCTATCCATAAACTCACGTCGTCCACCACCCAATATCACCCTCAACCTAGGCGCCGTATCACCGTACACCAACTGTTCCGCGATATCATCCACCCGATCCGCATCGCACCCATCCTGCCTAACCCAGTAATCGTCTTCCCAGTCCCGGAACGCGATGTGCGCGTACATACCCGATGGGGAAGCGTGCGTGACGCGTGTCGTCGTGACTATACCAGCATCCTTGCCCGCATCCATCGCCCAATGGCCGATGGAGGTTGTGTGCGTGCTACGGTTCCGGCCGGCCTCACAATCACGCACCGGCACGTGCGCATTCACACCAATCGTCTCATAATTGCCCTTCACACCTGTCAGATAGGCGGTGGCTGTGCAGGCCGAGTCAGCCACCTGATAGTTCACGCAGTACGTCTTCGACATACCAATGAAGGGAAACTTTTCGAACGACAGTGGAATCTCTTCACCACCGGCATAAACTCGTGCCATTGCAACGGTAGAGATGGACATTCCATCGCCCAGGAACATGATGACATTCTTGGCAATGTTTGTGTTTTCCTTCTTCTCCCGCAGCTTCTCAACCGTGGCCTTTGCCTGATTTCTCCAGTACTCAATCGTTTGCTCCTGTTCCGCATTTTTGCTCTTCGGTAGCTTCTTCACGTTTTCGTCCGGCAGCCTCGGATGAAGTCGTTTATCACTATCGTATTCTTAACACCGAAAGAGTTCACATACACATAGACACACAAGCGCACACAAGGAAAAGGAAAATTCAGTTAGATTATTCAAACTTGTTCGTTTATTTTACCGTTTTGCTCTATTACCATCGTTTAGTGATGATCCTAGCGCAACACCGAGCACGGTGGCTAGTATCAGCACGAGCCTGATTGTCCGGTACATCTTCGGCACTATCTGAACGTCTGTGAGCAACTGAATGGAGCTATATGCTTCTACCAGACCAAAGCGAAACGTCTCAAGGGTGCTTGAAGTAATTGGGCGGTTTTAAGATAATGAAGTGTTCAGCTGATCGTGATGCACTCGTGACAGAGGATGATAACGACGGCTGGCATCAAAGTCTAATCGCTTGAAGTGACATTATCGTCATGTTTTGTTTAGTTGTTTTTGGTTTTGATTCATAGCTTACGGCTAGGAAGTTCATACGCCCTGGTGTTGTGTAGCATCGGATTGATAAATATTTTGATTTTTATAGCTAGCTAATTTTTGGACGAATTTTGATGCTAGATAGCTATCTAGCGATAGCTACCAGCGGTAACGTGTTGTGTGATATTTACATGTTTAATAAAGAAAACTGTTGCTGCAACAATTGATCGTGCCGAACGAATAATCTGCAGAGCATGGGACACTTCAACACGTGTCTAAACTTTCATCACTTCCTAGCTTAGCATTTTGCACGGAGGAGAATAAGGAGCTTCCTTATTGAGAGTTTTCTTACATTGTTTCCTGGAAACTATTCGATTATAACAATACCTTTTTATCTTTACTTTTTTGACTATTGTTTTGAATTTCTCATGGCTTGCATGCCTTCAATCCATTACCAATACAAGACGCGTACGCCATCATGTGTGGTAGGACGTTTTGCTCGTAAGATCCAACGAACAAATGAGACCATGGTCCGGACGCGTATACGGCCACATCTTCGCCACCGTGCGTTTCGGAATCCTTTGGTAACATAGCAGGGAATGCAAAGTTTGACTTTGATCGATCCATCTGGCGTACATCCAGCCGAGCACCAGCGTCAGCATCGATGTGCTTCTTGTAGCCCGGTCCATTAGCGTAGCTGATCGTCATGTAAGGGACACCGTCTCTACCATTTCCAGCCGTACCGAATACGTCATTACCACGGCTCTGTTGACGCGCATTAATAGAGATACGGATAAGGAGACGGATTAAACTCATTGTACGGTGTAATATAGAGGGCTTCGTTCACTTACCGGGTATCCTGCAAAACTGACACTGTGAGAGTGATCTGAGGTCACCACGATCAAGGTGTCCTCCTCGCTAAACTTGTTCCGGGCTAGCTCTATCGCTTTCGCGAATTCCACTGTTTCATCAATGGAATACTTAGCACGGTTGTCGTGATGTGCGTGATCAATACGACCGCCCTCCACAAACAGGAAGAATCCATTCGGATTGGTACTTAAGATATCTGTCGCCTTGTCCACCATCTCGGATAGCGTTGGCTCTTCGTCCAAATTGTTATCAACTTTGTCCAAATTGTATGCACAATGCCCTGGTTCAAACATACCGAGCAATCGATCTGTACGATGAGGATCCACTGCCAGCAGATCCGATCGCTTCCACACAAACGTTCGATTCTCTCCGACAGGACCATTCCGGAGCCACTCGTTGATCAGATGTCTTCCATCCGAGCGGTAACCTCCTTTGCCCGTTTCGTAGTCTTCGTGAATGTCTTTATCCATGAACTCACGCCGTCCACCACCCAAGATCACTCGAAGTTTAGGAGCCGTCTCACCGTACACCAACTGTTCTGCAATATCGTCTACGAGCTCTGGATCACAGCCATCTTCTTTCACATAGAAGTCATCTTCCCAGTCCCGGTATGCTGTGTGCGCGTATATTCCAGCCGGTGAAGCATGTGTGACGCGAGTGGTCGTGACTATTCCCGAATCCTTTCCGGCATCAATTGCCCACTGGCCGATGGAGGTTGTGTGCAATGATCGGTTGCGACCAGCTTCACAATCCCTAACCTTCACTTGTGCGTTAACACCGATCGTATCCATGTTACCCTTCACACCGGTCAAATAAGCTGTGGCTGTGCAGGCCGAATCAGGTACCTGGTAGTCGACGCAATACGTCTTCGCCATGCCTATGTACGGGAACTCTTCAAAGGACAGTGGAGTTTCTTCACCACCTGCATGAATTCTTGCCAGTGCAACTGTAGCAATCGACATTCCATCGCCCAAGAACATGATGACATTCTTGGCAATGTTTGTGTTCTCCGTTCGTTTCAAATGCTTTTCCACAGTTGCCTTTGCCTGATTTCTCCAGTATTCGATCGTTTGCTCCTGTTCCGCATTTCGTGATGCTTTGACGGGAACGTTTTCATCAGGAAGCCTCGGATGATAGCGTTTGTCACTGTCATACTCTTCAAAATGAAAATGTTATTGTTTAGGAAAATAGATTACTAAAGTGGTGCAAGTTTCTAACTAGTTTTCTTTACCATCATGCAACGAGCCGTTCACTACGACACCCCACAGAAGAATAACACACAAACTGGACACTGCGATACGCATTTTGTCGTTTAGTGCACTGCCCGTTACTAGTGACAGCTAGCGTCCGACTGGAGGTATGTACAATTTTCATCGTTCCAGTTATATTGCCATTCGAACAAAATATTGATTGCCAGATAATTATCGATCACGGCACAATCTATCCCTCCGCACGACTCTGGACAGCCATCCTTGGGGGTGATTTGCAGGTTTTTTGGAGGCAAACGGCGGATTTATCATCAGACCGATTGTTAAAAAAGCGCGCAGTGCGTTGTCAAAAACGTGATCACGTTATCACACATTCGGGAGTACCCCGGTGTTCAGATTAACTGCAAAGTTTACTGCTGACGTCATATAATTCAAACACTGTACAGCATAATCGAATGAACAGGGTTTGGCAATTGCATTTTAATAACAGATAAAGCAATCGAACAAAAGCATCCACAAACGGATATGTGTGCGAAATGGAACGAGAGGAAATGGCATTCTGATTGCTTATTTGCTTTAATTTTTGGTTATCGATTATCGAAATAAATTCGATAACAGGCTTGAACCGGACATCAGCACTGAAAATTGTTATGGAATACTATTCGAGGCTACGGCAAATACACGGTAATTACCTGGTGAAATTTAATATCGATGTTAAAAAAGGTTACTAGAAATAATGTTACCATATTCCTATAGCCTAAAGCTGTTCTTCAAGAGACACTGTAACTGCTCGAACTATTTGACTAAAAGATTTTGTAGAATGACACTGAAAAATGTTTGCTAGTTGAAAGGTTTGTCTTACGTGTCATGTATAACAAGGATTTGATAAATTCGAAATAAAATAGACATTGGCTATAAACAATAAAAATGTTAAACTCTTCTGTGGAGACTTCCTTCAATACCAAACAAGTTATGTTATTCGAATGGCCCCAACAACTTAGTTCATAAAAACTTCATCCATATTCAAGGAAATGATAGGCTTGAACTGAGATCGAGCGATAAATAACGAGTGTCGGACACAAAGGCTTGTTATTTCTTATCAAACAATCAAATCCAGGCAGATATACTTCTACAGTCAATTTGTGGCAATGGTTAAGCACATATCAATTGTTGATAAATATATCGTAAACTATTCACTGTCAAATAAATTAGTAAAAGATTTTATCTATAGACGATAAAATCCAAATTGATGAAAGACATGGCGAATTTTTTTTAAATAATATTGCTGAAACTACATTTTGTAAATGCGCAAGAATTCTTTTAACAAAATCTAATATTTATTTGTAGTAAAAATTTGTACGTGAAGTTTTCGATTACCACTCTAAGGTTTACTAGTGTATGATAAGATTAATCGCCGTCACGCGTCAGTGAACATTTTTGACAGGTTGAGTAGCTTACCATCAAAAACATGTAAACATGAATTCGTGTTTAAAATATCTTATATCTTTTTCTACCGTAACGCACACTGTGTTTTGTGTCTAAAAAGATCCCGATCATATTATGATAAAAATACGACCACTTACATTTTCACATATCGCAGCCTAATCACATGCCTTCAATCCATTTCCAAGGCAAGAAGCGTACGCCATCATGTGCGGAATAAGGTTCTGTTCGTAAGCACCGGTAAACACATGAGACCATGGTCCGGACGCATATACAGCCACATCTTCCCCAGCGTGTGTTTCAAGATTCAGCGGTATCGTGGCAGGGAACATAAAGTTTGACTTTGATCGATCCATCTGGCGTACATCCAGCCGAGCGCCAGTATCCGGATTAACATGCTTTTCATGGCCCGGTCCATTAGCGTAACTGATCGTCATGTAAGGAACACCGTCATCACCATTACCAGCCGGCCCGAATACATCATTACCCCGATTCTGTTGAGATGTAAGAAGCACATTAAACTGATCTTTCGAGAATTACTCCCAAACAATCGTTCACCTACCGGATATCCTGCAAAGCTTGCAGTGTGCGAGTGATCCGATGTCACCACGATCAAGGTGTCTTCTTCACTGAACTTGTTCCGGGCTAGCTCTATCGCTTTCGCGAACTCCACCGTTTCATCAATGGCGTATCGCGCCTGATTGTCATGATGTCCGTGATCGATTCGACCGCCCTCCACAAACAGGAAGAATCCATTCGGATTTTTGCTAAGGATATCTGTCGCCTTGTCCACCATTTCTGAAAGCGTTGGCTCTTCGTCCAAATTGTTATCAACTTTGTCCAAATTGTATGCACAATGGCTTGGTTCGAACAGCCCAAGTATTCTGTCCGTTCGGTTAGGATCCACTGCCAGTAGATCCGATCGTTTCCACACAAACGTTCGATTCTCTCCGACAGGACCATTCCGAAGCCACTCGTTGATCAGATGTCTTCCATCCGATCGGTATCCTCCTTTGCCCGTTTCGTAGTCTTCGTGCACATCACGATCCATGAACTCACGCCGTCCACCACCCATAATAACTTTCAGCCGAGCACCAGTCTCACCGTACATCAACTGTTCTGCAATATCATCAACACGGTTCGTATCACAGCCATCTGCTTTCACATAGAAGTCATTTTCCCAATCTCTGAACGCTGTGTGCGCATAAACTCCAGCTGGAGATGCGTGTGTGACGCGAGTGGTCGTGACTATGCCTGCATCCTTTTCTGCGTCGATGGCCCACTGACCGATGGAGGTTGTGTGCAATGATCGATTGAGACCAGCTTCACAATCTCTAAGCTTCACGTGTGCATTAACACCGATTGTAGCTAAATTGCCTTTAATACCGGTCAAGAAAGCTGTGGCTGTGCAGGCCGAATCAGGTACCTGATAGTCGACGCAGTATGTCTTCGCCATGCCTATGTACGGGAACTTTTCAAAGGACAGTGGAGTTTCCTCGCCGCCTGCATGAATTCTTGCTAGCGCAACAGTAGTGATGGACATACCATCGCCCAAGAACATGATGACATTCTTGGCAATGTTTGTGTTCTCCGTTCTTTTTACATGTTGTTCCACTGTAGCTTTTGCCTGATTTCTCCAGTATTCGATCGTTTGCTCCTGTTCCGCATTTCGGGATGCTTTGACGGGAACGTTTTCATCAGGAAGCCTTGGATGATAGCGTTTGTCACTGTCATATTCTTCGAGATGAAAATTGTATTATTAATTCTAATATTGGTACAAATTTGCAACAAGTTTTCGTTACCATCATTTAATGAACCAATCACTCCACCTAACAGCAGAATAACACAGAGACTTGACAATATGGTACGCATTTTGACGTTCAGTACACTACCCGTTACTATTGACAGCTAGCGTTCGACTGGAGGTATGTACAATTTTCATCGTTCCAGTTATATTGCCATTTGAACAATATTTCGTTTGCTAGATAATTTCTGATCACGGCACAATCTATCTCGCAGCACGTGTCCGGACGTCCATCCTCAGGGATGATTTGCTGCTTTTGGAAGCAACAGAGGATTTACTGGCACACCGATTGTGGCGAACAAACACACAGAGATGTTAGAAACGTGATCACGTTATCACAAATTAGGGAGTGTCTCGTGTTGTCACTCCGTTCTGAAATTCTAGTAACACGCCGCGCATCGGAAGACACGCGGGGTTAATTGCTGAGTTACTGTCGGCGCTTTAGTTATCTCCAAAACTTGAGGGCTTGCGCTGCCGTGCAGAAGGGTGACCTACTCATGGGCTTTTGTTCGTATTGCATGTTCCAATTTTATCAATTGTTGGTTTTAGCACTCTACCTTTTATCAGATGCTTTTTCGCATGAAGCTTCAGCTTAAACTTAAACAATCCCTCATGTAACCTTGAAACATTTCCTCCGTGTTTTTCGTTTGATGATTGAGAGTTGATACAAGAGAATAATCTGCTATCAGTAGTACAAACATAACATTATTTTTAACATGAGATTATTTTTACTAGTGTGATGTTACACTAAAGTTCCTTGCCGTGTCAAGTCATTTCGATTGATGCGTTTATCGGATATATTATCTAGATTGGCAACTATCAGTCGTCTTCTACACATTTATTTGACGATGGCAAGGCATCACCACTTAAATAGTCGAGCATTGGGGTCTATTATGACCTATATCAGATTTGTTGTATATATTGTGACGTTTTGCAGATAAAATGCTTCCTGGCTCTCCATTCAAATTAACGGGCAAAACTAGCCGGAGGTAACATAATTAAATGTTATTCGAGCAGATGTCTTTGTTCTGATTTGTTTTGGATATTTCTTGAGCTTCTTTCGCAAGATTAGCTTCTGTCGCTGATGGTATAGAAAGGTAAACTAAAGCTTTTAGCGAAATAATAGTCTATTACATAGTCTTATACTGCACTGTAGTCTATTACATAGTCTTATGCTGCAATTCGTTAAAGGCTAGGATGTTATTTTCTGAATAAAATATTTGCAAGATTGAACGCTTGGGATGAGTTTACCTTTTTGGGTTCAAATGCTATGATTGCTCGACTGATTGACAAAAAGAGGCTTTAATTTTTCAGATTTTCAAGCTTAGATCAAAGATCCGATTGATCCGAGTAATTAAACAATATGATGAAGTAAATAGTCAAAAATCTTTAAAGACTTCATCGAGTACTACTTATACGCAGAGTAGTACCTGTGTTTGCATTAAGTAGAGTAGTACCAAATTGCCTTTATATAAAGTTTGAATAATTAGTTCACGCAGGAGTTTATGCTTTTAGTGCATAATTTGGAAGAAGAATTTAATACAACATTCCTTTAACGTAAAAAAAAAACTTCTATTTAAATTAAGCACAATTTAAAGGCACCCACCATACTTCAACCTACACAAAAACTGCATAAAAAACCACGAGAAGCTAATTTATCCCTCGTGCACCGCATATACCGCGGAATAAAGAGAACGCTTGCCCGGAATCAAGCACCAAAAAAGAAAAGCGTTTCCAAAGATCAAAACCTGTTTAAGCACCGCAATAGCCAGAATGAAATATATAGCTCTCTAATTTTAGACTTTACCAAACAATTGGATCAAATGAAATTACCACCGTCGTGTGCAAAAAAAACAAGGGGTTCGAGTTGAAACATCTTTGCAGCACACTTTGCGTACGGCTTGAGCCTCCAATTGATCCTCCCGGCTCATTCCAGGGTGTTAAACTTTGCCGATTCCTGGGAAACTTGATGCGCCATGTTTCGGGCGGTGTAAATAACATTATCTTAAAAGAGAAAACTTTAAACCAATCTCCATAAGCTAGGATGTTTGATTTAACAATCGTTGAAAGCGGTGGATGGTTGAAGATGTAAAAAAAAAGAGCATTTCAAAGAAAAAGGACAGTTCAAATATTTGTTTGCAAACAGTTTGAGATGAAAGTATCATGAGAAGAGTTTAAAAAAGTTCCAATTTTTATCCATTCACTTTAGCGTCGGGAATCATCTCAGGTTTCTAGGTACATAAAAGAAGTGAACTTCATTAACTGCGTTGAAGTGTTTTAGACTCTCGAGTGCTTTCGTGTTTGCGTTAATATTTTGTGTTGCTTTCGAATATTTTTAAATCATTCAATTCACCTTACAAGATCATTTGATCATCTGCCCATCATTCTTGGTTTCGCGAAATTGCGTCAGTGTCTCTCTACAAAAATTTGTAATATTAAGAAATATCCTACAATAATTGCCATACACAACTCCACTTACTTTACCCCATTAGTCAACACTGCTAATCAATGTGGAGCAGCTATTGTTTGTGCTGGTCCCGTTGTGCAAACTTTGCACGCTAAAATGTGCCATTTTCTCGTGCAAACCACTTCAACTCTAACCTTACAGCTACCGTACAGTGTAAGCGTCGCCTAAGACCATGATTGCGAATGTTGCTCCCTTTAATCTCATCATTACACGTTTTCGTGTTGTGTAGAAGGTTCCGGAAAAATAAACATTCCCAGGATCATTGGTACAGCCGGGACTGTGCGCCGTTCCCCAAAAATCACCTCTCCCACACTGCCGAGCATACTCGCTACCCAGTCAATGTCATGTGAACCACCACGAGCGAAAGGTGAACAAAATCCAAGAAACACTTCTGTCCCATAATCCCAAAACCGTACCGAGCAAGGTGTAACCGGTAAGATTGCTTTTGCAGCGTCGAGTTGCCGAGGAATCTTTTTCCCAGTTTTTCCTTCTCTTCGGGCCCAGGTGTGTGCTTGTGTGTGTGTGTGTGTGTGTGTAGCGTATGTGTGTTTCCAATTTTGTACGTTCGTGTTGAGTTGTGGTTGTGTGCCCTTTACATTTTTTTCTTCTCTTGGGTAAAATGTTTGGTTGTTTTGTTTTGCCCAAACGCAGCCGTGTCGCTCCCTCAAGCCATCCCGTCCGATCGGATCCATCCAACCATCAACTTTGGTCGTGTCATGGGGGCGACATTGTCATGGGCGCTTTTTGGAAGTTGGCAGTCACCGAGTGGCTTAATTTAATCTATTAGACAAACTGTGGTACCTGCCGGAGTTGCTTGCTTCCCCGTTTCTATCGTTCGTCCAACGCGTTTACAAAGGGCAAGACGACCGTCATTCTCCCGGGTGAATAAGGATGTTGCTGTCAACACCAGCCGCACACCGTGCGACCAGGTTACCTGTGCAATTTTCGCACAAAATGGCCTTGCTTCTTACAGTCCGCACCCCGTTTGCTGGTGAATACTCTCATTACGCTGATACAAATTGAATTATCGTGTATTATTGAAAACGATCATCTCCTGTGCAGTGCAAGCAAGCTGGTACATTCCTTTAAGCAAACAGGGAATGGTGCCGAATTTGTTGCAGATGGGTTTTAAAATTCACGACCCAATTCTACGAACCATGTGGTGTGAATGTTTTTACTATGTTTTTCGTTCGTACCTACGATCGCAAATAACATACACACGTATTTCGGAGAGGCAAAAACAAGCTTTCCACAAGCACGCGTTCATTACCAATTAAATGAAATAAATCAGTTCTGACGAGGTTTTTTGGAACGGAACGGAATGCTTTCCGGTGGGTTCCCTTTCATGTGGTCTCGCTATAAATTATTTCGTTCTAGTAAAGCTAATAAATTAGCATTTAATTACGATTTTTGCACGGCACACAAACATTCGTTAGAACTTTGCTATTATTCAATAAATGAAATTTAGCAGAAAAAACGGAAATAGAGCTGAGCAATTAGTCTCGCTGTTAGTTACTAGCCTTGCCAATGAAATACATGCATGATGGATGAAATACCACTTTAATGTACTTTTATCGAACATTTTTAACGTTTTAACATCACGTGTATGTGTGCCGAAGTATACCATAATATACTCGTAAAGCCAAGGAATATGTCATTTTAATGTTTATTCATTTTGTGATTTTATATTTAATTTAGTATTTTATTGTGATTAAGAATATTGCGCTGAGGGTTAAAGATTGGACACTTTTGATACAGTCAGTCGTTGAACATAAGAATTTTCAAATAGACAGATGATTTTAAAAAATTATTGCATAATGCCAGGCGCTTTCATCACTCCTAACTTTGATCGATCACTCATTAAACACGATTAAGAGTATAATTCTTAGCAAAATTTGCTGACACAAAATTGAGGCTTGTTTTCGGTTCGATCAGACAACGATAAGGGAGTTTTCACACAATTAACACAATGAATAGATATTTCAAACATATTTTGCATACTAACAGGCGTTAACGTAACGTAACAGGAATACATTGTTGCGAGTTAGAATGATGTACGTGTCAATCAATGTTATTGATGAAGCCTGTTTAGTTTGTATCATCAAGGAGAGAGGTTTACGCCGGGGAGGTATGCAAAGTGTAGTGCCCCTCGACTAATATCCTTCTTTAAACGCCGAAAGATAGGCAATGTATGTGACTTGGATAGAATGTATCAAAATCAAAGAACATTTTTTATCACAGTTTTAATATTCTGTCTGATTATTACGCTATTATTAATGATTACAATTATTACAGCGTAGAAGTGAATAATTGTCCTGTTTGCGAAATATGCTGAGCTTCGAAACACAAACTAGCTGTGCTATTATTAACGTTTACAAGAAAGCGGTGCCCCTTAGTGTACGACTACTCCTTAAACGGTCCGTTCATTGATCGCAAAAGCTGTGTTAGGGACTAAGGAGTCCTCCTTGACGAAAAGTTGAGCTTCCACGACCAGCTTGAGCATGTTGTCACTAAGGGCAACCAACTGATCGGCTTGCTAAAGCAACTAGCGCGTGATCTTACGGACCCAGTCTCTATCAAGATGCTTTACTGCTCCTTGGTTCGGTCGGTACTGGAGTATGCTTCTATTGTATGGTGGCCCTCTGCTGCTAGTCCCCTGGCCCGATTGGAATCCGTGCAACGCAAATTCACCCGGTTCGCTTTGCGCTTCTGGAGGGTCCAAATGGACTACGACACTCGCTGTGAACTACTAGGCATCGAGTCGCTCAACCAGCATAACTGCAACGCCCAGAGGTTATTTGTTGCGGGACTTTTGGACGGCCGGATCGACTCCCCAACGCTACTCTCTGGCCTCAACTTATACGTCCCACCGAGATTGCTCCGCATAAGGCCGTTGCTCGACGTAGAGGATCGCCGAACCCGATTCGGCGCTTCTGATCCCTTTCTCTGTATGTGCCGTGAGTTACCAGTGATTATCATCAACCAGACATGTCGCGTGCCGCGCTTTTGAATTGTATTCGAACTGTTCGTCCAGCTAACTGTTAAGATTTATGTTTTAGGTGTTACGGCTTCAAGGGGGCCCTGAGTGGCCCGTTGAATTTTAAATAAATAATAATAATAATAATAGTGCAATAATTTAATTGTGTATCACAGGCTGATTCTACTAAAGGGTGTATCCACAACATTTAACCATATAAGTAATTGTAAAAGGCAAACATGGATAAGCCGTTCAGTATCGTACTAGACGCGTAATCAGTACCGCCAGGGAAAGTGAATTTGTAACGCGTAACAAACAAATATTTTCTTGAAACCCGTTGAGTACAATAAAGTACATTGAAAGAATGACACCGCATCTGTTCGTACTGATTTATTAAATTATTAATACCATACGTCTGCCAAAAAGGATTAATAGCTTGTCTTAAAAGCAACGTTGACAGTCAATTATGCTTCATTACTCACAACAGCTTTTCGTTTCACCCCATCAACATTTCCTTATCTTAATTTAATAATTTTAAAAATTCATCTCTTATTTCTCCTTCCCGAAATGTCGCTACTGTTACAATACAATTCATAAAACATCAAAAACAAACAAGCTTGAACGTCTTCCGAGTGTGCCTGGTAGCAACCCGGTACCAACAGAAAAGCCCTCAAAGCCCATTAGCAGCCCATTGCAATTACAAACCATAATGCAATCATGCAAATTACACAAGTGCACTTACGGGTCATCAGGATGCAGGGTGCATTGTTTTCCTTACGCTTTGCTAAACAGTGCGCATCTTTACGTCCCGGGGTAACCTTTGCACAAACATTCAATGTCGTCGTTGCTTTTGCAGCCGTTGTCGTCGGCGACTGGGTTTAGCTGACCAACGGTTCCTTCCTTATCCTGCCTTGGCATTGCTGTTCACCCGTGTCCTTCAGCCATATGATGCTAATTGTGAATGCTGGCTCCATCTTGCTGACGACCGTGCGGAAACAATGCAAAATTGCCGCAAACTGTTTTGCTATTAGCCGGTGGGGAAGGTTCAACTTCTTTGGAGTTTGACAGGGATCTAGCTAAAGCTAACTCATAAAACCCGAACGATTCTAAGTCTACCATGGTGTTATTAAATTAGTGCGTGGATTTTATTACGATCAGCCTTAAATTGTTCACAATGATTTATGCTAAAATCGTGGAGAGAGTACACTTTTGTAGAAGACTAAATAAAGCTCCGATTGAAAGAATACGAGGTCATACAATAGCATAACTTACGGCGATTTTACTATCATTTACTATTGTTAACCTGAAAGTATGCAATTTGGCGTACAGAGTATGTTGACATTGTTGTGTTGCTGTTATTAAGTTAATGTTAAACCTTTTTTATGCTTTATCAAAAACATAATACCACAAACCATTATACAAACAAGCCATAACACTGGAGCACACCTTCTACGTCACACTCAATCAAGATTACTTGCTGCACCTGCTTGGAATATGCGTTCGTCTCCCTGTCAATGTGGAACGATAGTAACTATAATTAAACGTTTTCAGCCAAACGTCTGGTACAAATCGTGCCAAAGTAAGTACAACAACGCCTGCGACCCACTCACATTCGTTACGTGATGTGAGCAAACACGTCCATACCATCCTGTGTCACTTGAAAGCACCGAACAAACTAATGCTTTACATGCGTTGTTTGTTGGTTGTCCCTTTTTCGCTTCCATTCCTGCATTTTCCACCTCCTGCCTAACTGACGCATAAACTGACTGTCTGACTTATTCAATCACAGCATCCTACACGCCAACGTCACCTTTCTTCGCTCGCCATGAATACACGCTCATGCTGCATGCGCTAGACGTGAGACGGTACGAGAGAAACGGCGAGGGTAAAAGGACGGTCGACGGGCTCAAACGGCCCCAGGTGTATCGGAAAACACTGGATGATTCCACTTTAGCGGCAGGATCCCAGCAGAAAGATGATCTTGACGGTTTGCTTCCCGTTGCTGAGCACCCCGCACAGGTGTGTCGTACGACTGCCAACAGCAGCCGCAATCAACTCACCACTAGCGAGCAGCCAAAGTACCGAATGAATTAGAATGGTAATGAAAATAGCTACAGCTTCAACGTACTTCTGCCCAACAACCAGCACACGGCGACGCAGTACCGAGTGGAACCGTAAATATTACAGCGTACGGCACTGGCACCGGCAGCCATAATCCGGCCCAACGGCCTTTGATCTCGTACGAGTGCATGCGTGTGTCCTTCTGGCAGCTGTCATCGGCGTCGGTAAAACGTCACTCAACCTGTAGTCTGCATTGGTGCTGCTGGGTCCCCCTTGTCCCCCCTGTCCGCTCTGTTTGGGAATGGTTCCATCGCAAACCTTTACAGCTCGGTAAAATACATTTCGCTACGCTGGAACCATCAGATAGAAGCGGTAGCCAGCATTCACGGGACACGGATGCGACATTTCAAATTGACTGACAATAAGGTAATGAAAATAGCAGGCCGGATTTGCTTAACTAAGTAACATGAAATGTAATAAGGATGTGTTCGTAGCATTCTGTTTGCAGCAGAGCAATTCTAAGAGAGCGGAGCATGAAGAATTTGGCAGCAAATTTTCCGTTGCAGATAAAGCCACCATATGCATCATCAAGGCTGTAATTGTGATAATTCACTTAATAAATTGATTCTTGTTTCTAAGTTCAAGTTTCAGTAAAGATTTTTCTACTCTAAATTATCTACATTTTTTTCAATTTTTTATAATGCAATCTTCATTGTCTCATCGCGTTTCAATCAAGATCAACTGGAAGCGCCTAAAGGTATGCAATATACTATTTATTTACTATGCAATATACTAATATACGCTGCCATACATCTGGTGTCATTAAAGCAATTAAAGTAAGAGCTTGTTTGAGTTAATTGATCGAGGTCAAGAAGTGTCTAACCTTTTTCTTAATTAACCTTAATATTTTATTTAAATATTAATTGCATACTTAAAGGCACTGTTAGCTTCAATACTCGGATAGTATGAAAATGCTACGTAAGCTCATTCAAATAATGATCCAAACGGAGCTTTTTTAGTTCAAGTTCAACTTAGTGCTCAATAAAGATTGCAAGAGTATTATTTTTCGTGCAAGAAAATCTATTGAAATAAACAAGAAGCATCAACTTTAACGTTACTCCTTCCGTGACCATTATCTTTACGATTAATTAGTGCTTTAAAAGCTTCTTTCAAGATATTTCCTTGTAACGATACACCAGAAAACCACCGGCACTTGGATCCAATATTGAAGTGCTTGCTTGTCGGCAGCAAGTTTTAAATTAAATTACGCCAAACTTTACCACCCAATCTTGAACGATTTACCACAAAACGTAGCAGCATCCGGCACACCCTCAGCAAACCAAACGCATACGGCTCTTTTGCCAGCCAGCCACACTTGCAAAACTCCAACTAGCTGCACTTGAACGTTGATTAAATATCGAGCTGATAGTTTGAATTTTAATCAAGCGCTTTTGCAAAACGGTAAAACTTCCACCCAGCCTTGTGTGAACGATCCGTCAATCCGGTTTTACTCGCTCGGTCGTTCCGTCCCTGCCACGGTTGAAGGTGTCTTACTTTGACCCAGAAACGGTAGTGTTTGGTTTCGAATGAAGTAATCCTGTTGCAAACCATTGTTCGGTGTGGATGTGCTTTCTTTACTTCGTCTTTTATGCGCCACACCGGATACTTTACACTTCGGTGTACACTAAGTTCCTGTAAGCGGAAGCGAAAAGAGAAACAAAAACTGGGGGAAAAAGAACACAACAGTCCTTGGATCAACAGGAACCGGTCGCGTTCTGACGTTCGTTCCCTGCTGTGCTCCGTTACTGCACAGTGGATAGAGGAAGTGCGATCGATTGTAAGCAGATTATTGGATTGGGTCAGAGCGGTTGAAAATAGTTTTCCTTTTCCCGGAACAACAAGTGCGTTCGTATTCTGTGGCAGGTTTTTGTCTTCGAAAATTGAAATTTCATTCGAGGTGGCGCATCGGTTATCTTAAAAACCGATTTCCATTTCAAAAACCAAATAACTTCTACTCTTGACAATCGGAACCATAAACATATCCGTATGACAAAATGAAACGAACTGACAGTACGCAATGCTTTATTCCGAAACCCAAACCAAACCTCGAAACGCTCATGATGTTTCTCACTTCCGGTACTATACAATGTGAGTCAATTTGTGGGCTTGGCATACTCGCCAGATCCCGAAAGCCTCCACAACATCGTCCACATCGTGATAACTGACAGAGAATTCATAAATTATTCAGCTTCTTCGCAACGGATACGATCGTAAACGGTTCGTTTCGGACAAGTGTGTGCGTGTGCGATTGGGCAAGGCAGAACACGGAGGGATAATTGTACACCAACACCACAAAAAGGGTGGGGAAATGGGTGGTGCAAACATTCGGGGCAGGAAATGTCGGCAGTGGTACTTTATATTAATTGTCCCGACAATCTTCGCCGATCTGTGCCGAAACTGTTTACGAGCAGGGCGAGCAGTGCCCGAAATTATTCACCTCTCGTAGCTCACCGGAAGGTTATCATCCGGGTTCGGGGATCGTTAAAACGCTAATTACAATCGCTGCGTTATTGAGACGGGTCCGGGATTTCATTAGGGAAGCGCTAGATGTAGCGATAATTACGATAAGCAGCATAATTTAGCATTTTATCATAAATCCATGATGCACGGATAGCACTCACCGTTCAGTGAAGAGGATATTTAGATGTAAACGTTAAGAACAGTTGCCTAGGAAGTGAATACGCTCGATGCGTTGGCAATACTACATCGTCAAATGGATAGTCTCGGTTTCGACGAATGAATGATTTACAATTCTATTGTGTCTTGTTGGTTTTTTTCTTATTTTCGTAACATCCTAGATCGTGTATCTAACTAAGATAACATAGGTTTTAATCTAACATGGGTAAATAAACTAATCATATTGCAATGTATTATCGTAGTATTATTCTAGCTAACAAATAATTAGCTACACAACTCTAATCATAAAGTTTTCAAGTCATTATGAGCAATCGTCAAAAATAACTTCCAGCAGCTCTCTTCAAATGAATCACGCCTGATATTCTCTTGCTGCAAGTACATAAGTACCACTAGAGGTGCAAACATCTGTTAAACTTTGTGATCATGTCTAGGTTAGAATTGGCCCTCATTGACATTGAAAATTATCCTGTCTTATTCGAGAAGAGATGGAGAGGATACTGAATCTGAAAATCATCGAGAAGATATAGTTTATATCTTCTTAAATATCTTTCTAGATCGGACTATCTGGGGCCAATATGGATCGTATTTTATAAACCATTCCAAAGTTTGCAAAATTAAGAAAAATACAGAGTTGTACGAATTAAAAATTAAGGAAGTAGAATTCAAAACTATGAGGTTGTATTAAGACTGACACGTTCAATTTTGGTCTCTTAATGAATAGACTTGCGCTGGCAATATAATTGAAGCTGTAGCTCTGGTAAACAAGAACTCACAACTGAACTGAAGAAAACATCTCCTGTGAGACCGTTTGGCGAGTATTAAGACTTTAATTATGTATAGATAACTTTTAAGATTCGTAATTTGTAACCATTGAAGTCATTTAAGCAATGGCCCTAATATCTACTCCCGAATACGGGTGAAATAATAGTGTAAGTTCCATGTCCATGTCTCAGAGACATGTGTGAGTCGCGACAATAGCCTAACAGTATATACAGATGCAGCTTCGTTCGTTGCGTCAGCATCCTGTGCGTATCTTGTGATGTTTGATGCGATGCTTTGGTCGACTTCAAAGATATGGTCATCATCCCTGCGTAGATCAGTATTTGTTAGCAGGGCCTCTGGTGGTGCCACCAACGTCTTAGTGTTTGACTCGTTCATCTCCAACCCGAACATACTGCTGCAGTACTGCTGCTCAATCCTTTGGTAAGCTTCTCTGATGATGGTGTCCACATCGTTGTATGCCATTAGCGTATGCCAGAATCTGAATTAACTTATAGAAGATCTTCACCCGATGACTCCATACGAATATTGGAAGGCTCCCTCCGGTACCATTGGAGAAGAGAAAGGAAAATCTATCTGTATATGCAAACCCTTGGTGCTTAATATTTAGGAAACACAAATTGTAAAAGATTGACAGACGAACTCGATGAAATGTCAGCAGGACAAAAGACTCTTGCAGATGGTTAACTTACTTAGATACTTCCAACGAAAGCTCAGTTAGTAGTTAAGCTCAGTAAATTGGATAAAAAAACCTGACCTATCCTTCGCTCCACTGTAATCTTCGTGTTAATCCACTAGCCATTTAATAAGCGTTGTACGAACTTTGGTAGTAAACAGTTTTCCTGGCTAAGTGTGGAAACAACTCATCAACACTTAATAATTAATAAACTATTTTGATCGCTTTCGTTTTATCCCCCTCCTTCAATCTCCGCTTCCCTCTTCCCATCTTGCAAAAGTGCAGAATCCATCAACGCATGCCTACAGCAGCAGCAGTAATAGAAAAAGATCCATCATCTTGATGACTCGACTCAATCCTCGCCGGATAAACCATTCCACACAATTTATGGCCAATCAATGCTGTTGCAATATGATTTTCTATGATATCACACACCCATCCACCGGGCAGATGGTTTGAAATGTTTCACTTTGATTGTTGTTGTCGCCCCTCTTTCTCCAGCCCGCAACACCATAAAGGGCATGCAATATTCATTTCCATCACACGGAAACCGTTATTTATTTTCCGCTTATGAATCAGCGGCTCTCTAGCCCAGCCGGGAAGTTTTGTTTTTCGGTTCTTCCTTCGTTTTTAATATCGTACCACGGAAAGCTTTCACCAATCCGGTTGGTACCGAGCGCCAACTGGCTGTCGTCTGCAACAGCACACGCGGCACAGCGCAATCAAAAATGTAGCCATAATAAATCGCTTTTTCCCCTACTGTCTGGTCCGGGGCATCGTAATAACTCGTTATCAATCCGTGGTAGCAACATATCGTGCTTATCACACTTTTTTATGATGCTTCAGGAGCATGGGCTTTAAGCGGATGGTAGTAACACGCAACCGTGTTTATTGTACCTTTTTAACTCGATAAGGAATCGCTTTCACTCAAAGCACATTCCGTATTCTAATTCCCAAACAATTCATTTCTACATTGAAACAAATTTTGAAGCACCAGAAAAAATGCGTTTAAGGATTTCTTTATGTACCACGGTCAGAATGGAAACTGATTTCATCCTTTTTCAGCTTCATTTTCGCTCCCTATTTAGTGCATAACGATCGTAAAGCACTTGCTTCATTGTAGTTCTGCGTTCCGGTTACTACTGCCAGCTTATGTTCCGTGCCGCTTGCTCTACCGAGGCAAACGCAGCTGGTTTACGGACGCAAGAGTTACAGCATTAATTAGTGCCTTTAGTTGGAAGAACATTGTTGAAGGTGGGTTGGTATCTCACCACTCGACGGTTAGCGAAAAGGCGTTCGTTAAGGAAAATAGATAAAGTTTCGCGCCCCGACAGACGGGATGTTGGTTTCCCGGTCATTAACCAAGCGTTTGTTGTGTGCAGGATAATGCACAAAGTTTTGTAATACCGTACACAGAAAGTAAACCATTGGCTAAGCGCTAGGGGATGCAGTTGCCTTTGTTTAAACGCTCCGTTTTATAATTAGAATCATTTGTGAGTGAGATGAAATTTGAGCTTTCCGCGAGGATGTGCAGTAGTGTAATTTAAATTGCGTAGAAATAAATTAATATTGTTTAACGTAATTTCTTTAAGTAGAATATCTCTTCTGTACAAGTTGAGTTTCTGTTGAAGCTTGAGTTTGGTTTTAGCTTATCCATATAGATATTATTATTTCATTTGTGTGACGTGTTTGTTTGTCTAAGAAATGTTCTGCAATTCGTTGGTTTTATCATGTTTATGTAAAAATCTTCCAATTTTATGTTCCTTTTATATTAAGAAATTGTGAAGATCTCAGTACTCATCAAAGAGAGAAGAACATAGAAATTATTTATGGCAATTATAGATTCGAATATTGTTGTTACAAAGTGCTGAAGGATCACTTATTTGAACATTTTGACCAAGGTGTTCATGACTTCTGACCCAAGGGCCGTTGAATATTTCTTCATAGTTGTACAGTTCTTTGTCGTAACATTTCTGTTGGGCTTTTGTTAATGCGCTTTGTCTAACCCTCGGCTTTGGCTTATCTCATGCAGCCACCAGTAACTTTGTTTCAAATTGATGTACAGACATTATTTCTCGTATCTCTTGATAGTTCAGCTCTAATAATCGTGTACTATTAGTAGGTAAGCGAAATATTGTGCAGCCATTTTGTTGGTTGTCACAAAGCTTGTCCATCTACTCGTGTAATTCACGGATCTCGACAAAATGCTGCTCATTTTTTCTTACAACTAGTGATGGGAAAATTTATGGTTAGGTCGTTATCGATTCTGGATAGTTCCAAATTTTGCGATATCGATTCCAGAGAGTAAGTCTAAATTGGTTCCGAGTCATAATTAGTTCAGAAATTAGAACCAATCCGGATACACTTGGAAATCGGTTAAGCTAATGGTTTTGGAATCGGAATCAAAATCAGTTCCGAGTTTCTTGCTTTGAGATTGCCATATGAGAGCCTGGCGTGTGCACAAGCTACTCGAGCCAACGGAGAAACAGTGGTACACAGTCATTGGAAATGCATTTTTTTTTAATAATTACATTACAATACGTCCTGAGTAATTCTAAAAAGTAAGAGTAATATTTTATTACATACTGCGAGATAAGGAACTCCTCGAAGCCACTACAAAACAATAAGCAAGAAGCTTCAAGTCGGAATGTATGAGCACGTTATAAAGCACCAAAAGACGACCACGGTAGAGAGATATTTCAAATCATAATCATGCTTTCATTCACCAAATGAACCAATTCCCTTCGGAATTCCTCTTCAGCAACACAAATCTTCACAAATACCCTGTCTGATAGAAATGATTTCCCATTTGTCAGAAGAGACTAGGAAGATAATCAGCAAAACCCTATTCAGAATCCGGCACATTCTAGTCACGAACGTTGTACAGGAATTATGATTCGAAATGGATACATTAACTTATTTTGTCTGCTTGTCGGTATTGACAAGAGTTTTCCAATTAGTTCCGTAGTTGGTTTTGGTATAACGGTTTGCCATAATTAATACCCGATGGAGACCTGTTTGTCGAAGTGAGCGATGGTTCTATTTTTTGGAACGATTGGTCGTACCTGTCGGTTATAATCAACAACGCATATTTCAGCAATTTTCAGCAATTTTGCAAACTTACCTAAGATAGGTATGCATAACGTATGATGATAATATGCATGAATTTGTTTAAAAAAATGGTAAATATATCTTCTTCGTAGCAGAATAAGTATTCAACTGTAGGTGTCAGTAGTCAGATACGCCAGTTGAACAAGGATATTGGTACAGAGGTATGATATTAGGCTTTAATGCTTGTTTTAATACTCCTATCATTTACAACAATTATTAAACTTCATATGACTGTTAGGTAATGCACAAAAAATACACAAATCCTATCCAGTTCGAATCAGGTAGAGAAATATTAATATTTGGCACTTACCTTTCTAGTTGTTCTATACTCTAGTTGTGTTGCATCCCCGTACTGGTTTCTGCAAAAGACACATGCAATATAAATGATGGATATTAATAATAATGGTAACGTGGTAATAACCGATAACGCTGAATCAAGGTGTCGGAAACCTGATAACAGCAATAAAATATGATACCCAAAGTCATTTACAACCATTAGCAACAGCTACTGCATCGAACTAGTGCCCGCTAGTCTCAATGGTCAGAAAACCAACCGCACCTTCTACCAACCCTCCCTTGTTTGGCTATTCATCTTTTGCACCACAAATCGTTGGTGGTGGTAAGCGAAAAATAGAGAAAAATGTACCACAATTCATCCCGAGCCGTGTGATCCATCAAGAACACGTTCATCTACCGTGCTGCCCGTTCGACTGCATCCGAACAACACTGACGCTGGGCTGATCGATACACGATTGAATAGTAATGCGCCCGGATAGCAAAGCGTCCGGGCCACCAACCGGACCACTAACCACCTGAAAAGGACGCAATCACGCGCAACTGCAACATCATCTTTATCAAAAACGGTAACTATAAATCATAGCACTGGTCTGTACACTGTAACCGATACCGCTGGTTGGCGGGTCTTGAAAGCACTGTAAACCACGGAAGATACAACAAAAAACGTGCTAGTGCAATGCAGCTGTTCCGATCTGGGCGTCACGTGATAGCTGATTATGTGGGCAGCGAGCGAGATGTACGAACTGTTAGCTTCGAATGTACCGAAAAATATGAACAGCACCTCAGTGGTGAGTTTAACAATGTTTCAGTCATTCTTATGTATGGTATGTTGTTTAAAATATAAGATCATTCGTACTATTAAACTCATATCAACTCAACCCAATAAAATACTAAAATTCATGTAACATCATCCTGAAGTCCAGCAGGGCCTCTCTCAAATTATCAATTACATTGCATAAATTAAAGTAAAAAATAAAGAAACTAGGTGATGGCACAAAGCTTGCCATGCAGAAAATCTGTCATTTAAAAGGTTAAAACAATACTGAGTTCCATCAAACTATTTTTATTCTAAGAATGAAAATCATGAAAATTGCAAACTCCAACATTTTTTCTATCCAATTTATTATCGCTTTAAATCATGCCAAATCCCTAAAACAATTGTCCAAAATTATAGATTTTTTTGAAAAAATGATCGTCTATTTCAACGCGAACAATTCTTTTTCGCTTAGACATCTATCAAATATTAAATAGTATGTTAAAGGTCTCCAAACTTTACATCATCCAACTCCCTTTCTTCCATAGGTCTCTTTTAATCTAATGTTTTTAAAGTCTAATGTTTTGACTACTTTGTGGCGAATAAATTAGCTAGGCGCCCATTATAAGTTATTCAACAACAGGTTTGATTTGAAGAGTGATTTGATTTCGTCTTCTTCTTCTTCTTCTTCTTCTTCTTTGGCACTACAACCTCTGTAGTACGGGGAGGCGGTCCGCCAGGATTCGAAACCCGGTCCTGCCGTGTGAAGACCGGCGCCGCTATCGGATACACCACCGGGCAGCCCGTGATTTCGTCTAATTGTATCAAAATGACAAAGTTGTGTTCAAATGGGGTCAAAATGCTTCAATTATAATCAATCAATACAACTAAAAGAAATCACATTTCCCGTGTTCTGTAACGTTGTATAGTAATATTAGATCCGCAAATAAATAACGGCCGTTTTGAAATCGATGGGGCCACCGTGGACTGTGGCGCGTTTTTGTCGTTTACAAACTTCATAAATCAAGTTCAGGAATAACATAATCAAACTGTGTAAACAGATTAGTGAATATTTCGTGCGAGTAATAGTTCCCAGTTCTTGAAAATGTCTGATTTTGAGCCGGATAAGCGCCATATGCGGGAGGTGTTGCTGTTTTTTGTTTCGAGCGAAGAAAACGGCAGACGAAGCGTATCGAGAGATTTCCAGTGTTAACGGCGATGCTGCTCCAAGCGAAACAAGGTGTCGGGAGTGGTTTTGACGCTTTCGAAGCGGTGATTTCGCCGTGGAAGATGCTCTACGTGAAGGAAGGCCCAAAACGTTTGCCGACCAAGAATTTGGTGGGACCAGCTCGGCGTCATGTACTACGAACTTCTGAAACCGGGAGAAACAATCACTGGTGAACGCTACCGGCAACAATTGATGAGTTTAATCCGAGCACTGCATGAAAAACGGCCAGAATACTCATCACGCCACGACAAAATTATTCTGCTGGATGCCAATGCTCGGCCACATGTTGCGCAACCTTTGAAAAACTACCTTAATACCCGGTAATCCGGTATTCGCCCGATCTGGCACCATCGGATTACCATCTGTTCCGATCCATGGCACCAGCAGTAGATACCCAAACAATTTTTCTCACACGGAAAATTTAAAAATGAAGGAAATTTAAAAATATACAAACATAATAAAAAGATGTGTTTGTTTATTTATGGTCACTAAAGATAAATCAATTGTGTGCCCCGTAAAAGCAAAAAGGACTTTTATCCCGACATTTGTTCGAAAATGCCCACTGTGTAATCTAATGATCTATCTCATTTAATTGTACCCATATCTTCATACTCCGCAATCGTTCTGTGCTAGTTTAGCTTAACACGTCAGCAACAACAATCCTCCTACGTTGTTCATTTCATCCCTTGAGCAATCAAATAATCTCAGCTCTTGTATTGGAAGATCTGTTACTTTTCTTTTTGAAAGAAAAGCTTTTCCCAACACTATATGGAACATAAATCTAAAACCATGAGCGTTTGGGGTCATTGCTTTCGACGGAGGCAAAATGTTTCTCCAAAATCGCTACTATAACCGCCACGCACTGGCACAACGCTCATAAATTACGTACCCGAAACATAATCCTTATCGTTTGAACATCCAGCTTCTCGGTGTCCGACCAGTCCCGATGGATATCATCATATTTCTGCCACCCCATTGCAAGCGAATGCTGTTTTACTTATTCGCCAAACGACATTAAAGTTCAAGCTGAACCATTTGAAGTGTGGTTGCGCTCCGTAACACCCATCTATCTTGCCCATTTGGCCGACCCGAATATGGCCACCGGAAAGCCATCGCCGTACGTTTTCAAAATGGGCGAACGTGGAATGTGGCACACTTGACTTGGCGTGCGTATCGAATCGTTTTTCTTCCGGTTAATGTCCAAATCGCCATATCGACGGTACACCTTCCACATTGTTCTGCGTGTGAATGGATGAGCATGTAAGTGTGTGTGTGTGTGTGTGTGTTTTTGTCATTTCAATTCCGGACCAGATGTGTACCACGAACGAACGAACATCGGAATGGAGGAGTTTAACTTTTCAGGAATGTGCTTTTCATCTCCATTTCCCCGAGTGCCACGTGCAAATAGTAACCCCTTTTTTACACTGCTCCAAGAACCTTCTTACACTTGCGATCAATCTTTCCCTCTCATTCTCGTGCTTTTTTGCTGCTAATGTTATTTGCTGAACCCACGCTTTGCCCAACATTCGGAGGAACAGTGTCGCAGCACTGTAGTTGGAATGAAAAATTCGTTACAATCAGTCTTCGGCGTTAAGCAAAACTGGAACTTACGCGAAATGGTTTGCCATTTATCAGTGAGCTCACGCCGTGCTTACCCATCTGCACACATCTCTCGCATGACCTTGCTCGGGTTTATATTTCACTCTCGAATCGTCGCCGAGAAGTGTCACATTTTCCTTCGTTAGGGAAATGCAAGGAATATAACAAGAACAAACGAAAAAAAATGCACATACATTTCCATGTTCTGAGTGGTAGCGTTTGCCTTGCAAAAAAGGACAACGAACAACAACACGAACCTACACTGCATTATAATTCCCATTTGCAATTCCCGGGCAAACTGTTTTACTGACATCCAGGTTTTTGAAGGATCTGCAACGGGATTCAAGTTTTTCGCAACCGGTCCCAATTCGCATCGCACCGTAACGTGAGCATACCTATTTAAACTATTTCCACACGTCTGTCAGTACATGTACTGAGCGAGCGAGCATCACGTTAACCCGGGACACTGGTGTCACTAAACTAGTAGCATTCCCGCTAAACAACACTCCATTTTCGTATTGAAAACTTCCATTTCTCAAGGGTTTGCTTTGGGTTGCTCGGAGTTTACCCTTACGCTAATCACACTCATGCTGCCGAGTTTCGAATTACTCCAACACCCCACACACAAACACACATATTCACAAGAAAGCCGTTTGCAACAGTGACCGTTCGGGTAGAACGATGCAGTCGCACGTGTACCTTTTTGCCGAAAAACTCTAAAACCCTTCCATGGTTCATCCCGCATACCAATAGTGCAATGTTAAAAAGCTGGTAATTTGTGAGTTTTTATCCCGCAAAAACAAAGGGCCACCGACCGACTTCATTTAATGTTCAGCACACGCACGGTATACCTTTTTCATGCTCAGCGGGAAGCGAATAGAAAAAAAAACCTCCTTCATACGGAACATAACCTTTGGAAAATGGAGTTGTTTTTTTTTCGTTTTGCTTTTCCGCAGCATACGAATTGCAGCTTAATGGTCAGAATATAGTTAGAACCCTCGCGACTGGAGATGAGATCATGGTTTAAACCACACACACACACACACACACTTGCATGCTGGCTGAACCTGTGTGTGGTTGAACCGCTGTTAGTCTAGGGAAAACCGTGCTCATGCATATTAATACGCTTCTCGGGATCGTTGCGGTACCGCGCTGTGAGGGCTCAAGTCGTTTATTTTTTGAGGAAAAGTTTCAACAGGTTTCACAAAACCCGTCCTACCGGTTGGACGGTACGACAGTGAAAAGGTGAACGAATTCCATTAATCCTCAATTCGATCTTCTCCATTGCGTTGCCTAGATCATATCCGCATTTTAATGGAACAGTTTTATCAAGGCAAACAAAAATAGAATTTAATAAACATTTTCTGTTTTTGGCATTTTTTTTTTTGCAGAAGAGTTTCGTGTTTTTTAAGGTGGATGAGAATGCTGTAGGATAAGTCAGGAAACGACATTACTTAAAGCTGTGGTGGTCGCCATAAATAGGTGTCCGATCGGACAATCTCGCTCCTTGTAAAACGTATTCTTGTATGATAACGCTTCGCAATACGAGCGGCCTCATGGGTCTCTGGTTGCAGATTTACTCCATGAAATAAAAAACAAATCAATACATTTATTCCAAAGATCTTCCAACTTTGTTGGAAGAAAAATGCTTTCCTCAATGGATTGTTTGGAGATTGAGACTAGCCAGAAGTTAGAGGGAACTAAATCTGACGAATAGAGTGCATGCTGCAACAATTCGTAACTTAAATTTACTGGCTATCTCTATGATCCTCTGTGTGAACTGGTGCATTGTCTGGTGACACCATTGCTAATTCATATGCTTTATTTTCGCTGTGAAATTTGGTGAAATTTTGGGGTTTGTACTGCTCCGCACCAGCTGCTCTTTACCTAGTACATTTCATCATCACTCATCATGTCTAACCTGGATATTGTTTATATCCTATCATATATTTTCCCACATCGGTATTTGTGTTATTGGAATTTAAATATCTTTTAAAAAGTAGATACTAAATTTGGCAGAAAACATTTTATTTTGAGATTAAAAGCCTCAAATTGGAGAAAAGACTGACATCTCCTTCAAACCATATGACATCCATACTGTTGAAGTATGCAACTAATGCCACCTTGTGGCCGGAGCTGGAAATAACGAATCTGTCAAATGTATTTGACATATGTAAATAAAGCCACACTCTCTCCCATCGTGAACGCTGTTGATTTCATCTTTTCATTCCTCACAAAATATTAACACATACATGTTATTTATGTGTTACATTGTGCTATATTTTAGACATTTTAAAATAAGAACAATAATCAAAAGTGAAAAGATTTAAATTAAATTTTCAATAAGCAAAAGAAACAAGAAACAAGACAATAATAGAACGTCAGTCATAATTTAGGGTATTTTTACATCGTGTATTACAATTGCCTAACTTTCGGCGCTTTCCGTATTTTGCTATTGGCGTTATTGCTGATGGATAGAAATAACGTTTTGAAGTAATGTCGATACACTCAAGAGCTACATTTTTCACCTTCATATGGCTTTGTACTAGAAAAATATATTTTTTATTCATACTTTGAAATAAGACGATCACTTTGTGTTTCTTTCATAGGTTTATTTATAAACAAGTGAAATTTATAATGCGCTGACAGTCTTTTCCTTCGATCACTTAATTTTCGAGTTCCATTTAATGCGTTAGTGATTTTTTTAAATAGTCCATAGCCCCATATTTCTGAAACAGAACAAAAAATGTTCAACATCCTTTTTTTAAAATTGAAAAGAAACTTGTTTTTCTCCGCGTTTCATAGCAGATCATCGAAACGCAGCTAATTCGCAAAACATTTGGCTTTACACCGGTCCAAACTTAGCTTAACGATATGGTAGTAAAACTTTATCATTCCCTGCGCAAAACTTCCGGTAGTGAGCAAGTTTTATGGATACCTTTCTTTTGATTGCGCTGCGACAATTATCCAATCGCATGTGTGCAATTGCCGGAATTCCAAGATGGCACCATTAGCGCTAATGGGTTTCTGCTGAAAGCAAAGCTCATCAAACTTGTAAGCGCGTGTACTTACAATGGCGATGCGACTAGAATTGTTCAGAAGTTTCCGACAGGCAAAGCTAGTTAAACATGCACGAAGAACGCTACACGCTCGGTGCACGCCGTATAAAGCAAATGCATATAAAAAGGACATAAAAGTAGTTTAGGGTGGAAAAAAGCTTTTCGATTTCGGATGGAAGATACGCCAACAATACGGTCGTCACACGCTGCGTAAACAGTAAGTTGATAGCTATCAATAAATGCGGATTTCTTGGACACGGTGATGTGTTTAACGACTGTTTCCTTAGGTATATTAGAGTAATTCATTTTTTTTTCTATAAAATAAAACTATACATGCGCAATATATGTGTTCTATTATGCTGTTTTCTTGAGAGAAAATAATTTCGTCGTTTGCGCCGTCAGGTAGGCGGCAAAGGAAATTCTGGAATGTTGCGTTCGTCGTTAAGGAATCTTATGAAATTGCTAGACAAATGGTACTTGGGTGGGATGTTTTTGTGATTTGTTCATTTTTCATTCATGTACATCAGCCAAAATTCCACTGATTTCTGTGTTGCACACTCCTATTTCTTTAAACTTTTCTGTTGGTTTTATTTGGTACCGCTGATATTTTCAAACCACAAATTGCAATAAAAAAACGCTAATTTCAACACGGATGTTCTCAAGACATATGTAAGACACCTTTTCATGTACAGCGTGCAAGCATTTTATATGCTTCACGATGATATGAATTGTATGAACTTGCAAAAGCCTTGCATGTGAAGCACCGACTGGTGCTTCACCTTGCTTTCTTATTGAACGGGTTCGGCGTCTTGACGTTCGCTTAATCCATGCTAAAAATAACTTTTCAAATAAGTTTACACTTCGTCAAACTGTTCCCGGAAAGCCGTCCGCACGCTCCATTACCCAGTACATGCCGAATAATTTAATAAACCTCAATCCTCACCCGCGTGCTTCGGTGCAGACGTTCCTCTGGGGGTAAAGATTAGTTTTTAGCAGCTCGTAAAAGTATTTCTTGCGCTAGCTCCAGCTCACCTGATACCATAAAACTCATCACACATATAAACATACACACACGTGCACACAAGCACCACATATGACGTGCCACGGTGAACTTTGGCTCTTGGCGAGATCATAATAAATGTCGACAACTTGAACATTACCCGGTCGGTAGGGGCGGTTTCGCTCAAAAGGAGTTTCACGTTTCGCTTCCTTCAACCAAACGTGCGGCACTCCAGTGTACGACGAGGGAAGCAAATAAGCGAACGGCTAGTTCAGGCTGTCATAGTTCCGGGCCCGGCGGCGGTCGCATACGCTTGTGCAAGGAAAACCACACGTCATTTCATTGCCCGCCAGCACTTTTGGCTGCAGTTCCTAGCGACAAAGCTATGCGCACGTATCGCTCGCTGTCTCGATTGTGAACGAGAAAAACAAACGCTGGCGAGCGATAAAGCAAGTAAACTTACACTAACACTGCTCAAGAAAGCTAATACAGCAGTGTGAAAAGGAAAATTGTTTGTGCTGGTATGCATTTATAGTGGGTTTATACAACATTCCATTCGAGTTAACTATACACGTTTAAGTCACAGCATTTCTAACACAAACTCCTGTTTCAGTGGGATAGCGAATCGATGCCTTGTGATCGGAATCTCGGCATCATCTACCCCATATACAAGAAGGGAGATAGGCTAGAGTGCAGCAACTACAGGGGTATTACGGTGTTGAATACAAGATTCTCGCCCTAGTTATACAAGATAGACTTGTCCCATTCGTTGAAGAGATAGTTGGAAACTATCAAAGAGGATTCCGAAACGGAAAATCAACCACTGACCAGATATTCACCATGCGCAAATCTTGGAGAAGATGGCGGAACAGCAGCTACACTCCTACCATCTCTTCATTGACTTTAAAGCAGCATACGATAGCATAGCCAGGGTAAAACTGTACGACGCAATGAGCTCATTTGGAATCCCGGCCAAGCTTACCAGGCTTGTACGTATGACAATGACCAACATCACATGCCAGGTGAAGGTGGATGGAAAACTCTCAGGGCCCTTTGCTACCACCAAGGGTCTGCGCCAGGGAGACGGGCTTGCTTGCCTCCTATTCAATCTGGCGCTAGAGAGGGCCATCCGAGACTCGGAGGTGGAAACTTCGGGGACTATCTTCTATAAGTCACTCCAGATCTTGGCATACGCTGATGACATAGACATCATTGGTTTGAGGCTCTCCTATGTAGCAGAAGCATACCAAAGGATCGAGCATGTGGCACTGAACCTCGGGTTGGAGATCAACGAGGCAGAAACCAAAATGATGGTGGCACCACCAGCGGCCCTGCTAACAAACACTGATCTACGCAGGGGTGATGTACAGATAGGTGATCGCACCTTTGAAGCCGTCCAAAACTTCACCATTCTGGGGTCAAAAGTCAGCACCGACAACAACATAGACGTTGAGTTGCGCGCAAGGGTGCTGGCTGCCAACCGGTCATACTACAGCCTGAGGAAACTTCTCCACTCAAAATACCTGTCGCGACGGACGAAGCTGGGACTCTACAAAACCTTTATAGTCCCAGTACTCACATACGCCTCTGAGACATGGACGTTGTTCAAAACTGACGAAACCCTCTTAGCCGCGAACGAGAGGAAGATGCTCATGTCCCCCTATGTGTGGAAGAACAATGGAGGAGCCGCTACAATGACGAGCTCTACGAGCTGTACAGTGATCTCACCATCGTGCAGCGAATTAGGCTCGCCAGGCTCCGGTGGGCTGGTCCCAGCCCGTAAAGTCCTTTTAGGCCGTCCACATGGACAGAGGAGGCGTGGTAGGCCCAAACTGAGATGGAGATGGATGACGTTGATGCGTCCGCCAGAACGTCCGGGATAATGGATTGGCAGACGACGGCGCTAGACCGTGAGCGGTATCGAGGATTGTTGAAGCAGACCTGATAAGTAAGTAAGTAAGTTTCAAGAATCTTTAAATTTAGGATCGAGAAGATAATATCTAGAGATTTGTTGCTTGACTGATAAATACTTAAACTGAACAAAACAGCTTGTTTCAGCATACTCTTCACTTAACTATGAATTTTTTTTGTAGTAAAACGTGTACCACAAAACGACATACACTTCAAATTCCAAAATGATATAAGGTTTCAGTAGCAGTATATAGGAATGAATAATGTCGAAAGACTGCATTGTCCATAAAGCATGTAACAATTAAAAATAAATTTAAAAACTCAACAACGGTTGTATGCAACACAATCATTTCGCTTAAGATATCTATAGGATGTCTAAGTCTAAGCATGATTTTGATGCGTTTTTTAAATAACAAATGACGTTCTCACAGCTGATGAGTATCGTATGAAAAAGTAAACAACAGAACATTAGTCTTTGTTTAAAATATTCAGCATTTTCCCGGGAAACGCAAAAAGAGATCCTACACAAATGGTGCACTATACTCAGGGTTTCCCATAGTCAGTTAGTGAAAATGAATCTTTTGAGCTCCGAAAGCCTCATAATCTAATCCTGTTTTGGCAAGGTTTTGCCTCAGTGCATTACGCGCAAGACACTAGAGGTAGCTTGGTACAAAGCAAACGAAGTCGAGTTCTTAGAGAAATTTAGACGACGGTGACAAAAACTCTGAGCTGAAGGTAATGAACAATGCAATACAAAAAGTCTACTCCTTGGCGTACACTTTAAGGGATCGCGAAAATGCGTATCGATTTTACTATCTTTTTTTTCCACTGTATCCTTTTTAGAAAACTATCCCTGGTTAATTTCTTTATTTTAATTCGCCTCCTTCTTTCTGTCTATCTGTCTATCGCTTTTTCTGTTTCTTTATCTACAATAATCGTTCCCAGCAGGCATCCCAGCACCACCTAGTGCCAGTGGGGATTATCGCGATCATGGGGGGACAAGCGATCATGGGGTCTATGATGACTTAACTTATACAGTCTTATGCTGAAATTCTTTAAAGTTTTAATATATTTTTTCTAAAAAAAATACGAAAGTTTCAGATGAGCTTAGCGAACCAAACTGTCAAAATGATGTGCCAGTTGTCAAACACTTTTGGATGAGGTTCAACTACTGACTGTTCGATTGTTTGACAGAAGGTGATTTTAAATTTTCAGATTTTCAAGCTCAAGTCATCATCCATCCATGTCATCCATGCAAATGCAGCGTATGGCTTTTTTCCAATCTTGACTAAATTTTTTCCCAAAACAAGAGTGCTCGTAGTTTATTACCAATATATAGTTATGGTAACTGTTGGCGTCTGAAGGGTTATTTAGCTAAGATGTTAGTATTAGTGTACAGGACTGTCAGGATAATGACGAAAATAAAAAAAAGAATATAGTAGCAGCGCAACAGTCGACTTGAATACATCTCAACCTTTTACCACAATCAATTGCATGAGCTATCGTTCAGTAACCGACGTAGCGGCCTAAACCGATCATCTCACGCGTGTGTTAGTGAGATGATACGGGAACACTATGAAGTTTACAAGCGAGCTGCGGCAGATGAATCCGTCTCTTTTTGACTCAGATCGTTGAGTATAGTGAACGTGTTAAATACGCTTTAATTTGCAAAAAAAAATCTAAACACTTATAATTATATACAGACAATAAATAAATGTCTCATACTGTTGTTTCATCTAGGACTACACATTGTTTTAAATATTGGGCTATGGATTTGGCGAAAACACTATATTAATCTCAGGATATTTTATCTTGAATTGTTTTGATTCTAAGATATGAAACATGATTGATTTATTAATATATTTAGTAGTGTTGACATTCTTCTTCTTCTTCTTCCTTGGCACTACAACCTCGTGAGGTCTTGGCCTGCCAGCTATTGCTAGCTTTCTGTGACTTATTTATACCCGTAGCTGAATAGTCAGTCCTGCGTACGGGGAGGCGGTCCGCCGGGATTCGAACCCCGGTCCTGCCGTGTGAAGACCGGCGCCGCTATCGAATACACCACCGGGCCGCCCCGTGTTGACATTACTATACCATAAATATTATCGGCGTCCAATATCTCTTGTCCCAATTATTGTTGCTCGCTCGTCCCAACTGTCACGCCATACCTTTTCTTGGTTATCAATTTTTAATACCGAAACCAAATTAGTTCGATTGGCTCTTAATATAAATTATTTTAACCTTCGCCCGCCATCACCGGACAACACACGCGTGTTGTCACTCAGACCGATACCGGTTGTACTATCATTCAATTATCTTGTTACGAGCCTCGTCAAACAGGACACACAACTTTACTACACGATGGTTCGTCGGAATTGCTGATGATTTTACCTTATCAGCAGTTAATAAATTGTCTTTCCTCGGTGCGCTGGCCATCGTCCACTTTCGTACCATATCCATGCTGTACAATCGATCGTCCCACTAGACAGTATTGGTAAAATTGTGGAGGAAACACGGGTACATGTTGAAGGGACAGAAGGAAACAAAGTTTATGTTTGCCCGTCTACCTGTCATACCTTCGGCCGTGCGGTACTGTGAGATGTTTGTTGTAACTCAATTTTCAGTGCTTTATTCCTGTCCCTTAAACCGGCCAATGCTCGTACCAAAAGTTATTCTTTTTATATCATGCTGACACACGTAAGCACCCACGCTGGTCATTCAGTAATGGGATACACACACTTGTTGCACCGTGTACACCTGGACCCAAAACTCACCGTAATTTGATATAGTTTGTTTTACATGCACCAGCCAGTTTTTTACTTCAGTGACCCTTCCACAGATCGGTAGGTACACAACACATCATATCTGTCTTTTATGAACATTTCGTATAGAAAATTAAATTACCTCGACATCTGAATTAATCAGTCATCCACCGCGCCAGAGCTTCCACCACAATTCCCACGCACATTTTCGTGCGGTGAATGCCAACCCCGGATAACATAAACTGTTTATGCTTCCGCTTTAATGCCACTACTGCCCACTTATCAATGAATGCGTGCGAAGCATCCGGCGTGTGGGAGTGTAAAACATTTCATCCGCTCAATGTCTCTCCCGGACCACTTTTCCTGCTCCAAATATCTGCGTTTTTATTCCCCGTTTCGTTGGAACTCAATCCTGTCGCACGGTCCAGATGGGAAAGCTAAATTTAATTGTAACCAACCGGAACAACCGTCGCTTCTAACCCACTTTGAATGTCTATGGTTTGTCCCTTCGGTTTTGCGGGATTGTATCCCCTGTTATGTGTTTTTCTTTCTACAGTTTCCGGTCCACTTTTTTCGAAGAATTTTCTATTTTGAAATATTTTCCCTCCGATAGAATGTTAGTTAAGCGGTCCGCTAGCACAGAGTTGGTACGTCATTGTACGAGATATTGCTTTAAACGGCCTTAGATCACTTCAAACGGGGCCAGTGGATGAAGCATGCGACAAAAATGTCCCGAAACCTGTCACTGTCGCAAAAGTTTGTTCCGTATTTGCTTGAAATGGCTGATTTTGAAAGCTCCGGTCCCCTTTTTTTTGTTGGGCTGCTTTATCTACTTTCTATCTCCGCATCTTCTTGGTTCACTCGATTTTTGCTCCACTTTTTTGTTGGTTTGAGGGTTGTTTGACAAACAATTCATTTTCGAAGCATGTTTCCTTTTTGACCCGTGAAGATTTGATAACCGATTGCGTCCTTTACGATCCACTGTGGCAAACGGTCAAAGGTAGGCGAGCGTGCCGAAGATGTAGTGGTGTTTATCTGCCGATTGAAGAAGCACTTGACAACTCAATTTACATGCCGAAAGCTTTCAGCTTTGGGTGTTTGTGTTTGCTTTAGTAAAAGTGAGTGAAGTGTATTTTTGTTTAAAGGAAACAAGGATGGATAAAATCAGCAAAACTCACGACACAAATGGTAAAGCTCTTTGATCATAATCAGGGCGCATCTGGTAAGAAGTTCTCAGACTGTTAATAGAGGATATTTTTGTTAAGGTGATTATTTGTTTCAAATTCATTATTTCGCATAAATCACTTTGTGACTAACTTATCCTTTAAATTATGAATGTATTGAAAGGTCGTCTAATTCTTCCGAATTTACTTTTTGAGCTGTGTAATTGAATGTAATTGATTTTCTGATATTAATAGTACAAAGAAATACTTTTACATGTCCGAAAACCTCCTAAAAAAACAAACTACATGTTGTTTGTAACATGTACTGATGGAGGCGCCCAGTACTTTACTGACACTAGCTATAATATCTGCAACCTCTACCTACTATCTGTAATAAGTCGCAAAGACATTAGCAAAGTTTGTTTGGTCTGGCTATTTTCCTTTTTGGCCTAGGTATGGTATTATAGTTATGTTGTTCGAAAACTTCTAATGGCTAAAAAAAATTATGAAAATTGTGCCTCTAATGAATTGTTTCCCTTTCCAAATTTCTGGATGTCGCTTATAGATTTCAATGTATGGATTTTGTAGAGATAGGATATAGAGCAATTTATTGATAATTCTTTACATCTATGTCCCACCCCAGGGCTTGTTTGAACCCATAATTTACAAAAAGCTTAACTTATTTATTATTTATTGTTCCAATATGACGGCTGAAAGCCGTATTTTCAAAAAGCTTAACTTATCATCAAGTAAAACGCCTAGTTTGCTTTTTTCCTAATCATCTTGTACATCGTATCTGGTAATACATTTCTTAAAATTGTTGCACGAGCACGAACAAATGACATAACGACATATTTTTCCACTCAAAGACTTAACTTGTTACGACCATACCATTTATTGAACAATTCTTATACTGCTGGCAGATTCCTAGAGTCTTTTACCGCCACGTAAATGTTCATGTGTCGTCGCACATTTACGTTGTGTCGTGCCATTTACGAATAAGACTTACAGTAACCGTCCACTTGTCCAAATTTAACACTATAAACCCGTTCGAACAAATACGAATTAAGCCACACTAGGGAACTTCGAAAGTCTACAAGGTATTCAAGTGATTAAAGACAATGGCAAGGCTTCTCCTCCTCCTTATTCTTTCTTTGCTTCTTCTTTTTTTGGCTCGGTTTACCATTTCTGACCTTCCTTGATTTTGGTTTACTTGTAATTAGTCTAGTCGGCCACTAGAAATCTCCAACACATCTGCAGACAAAATAAATTCATTGCCTCATCATTCAAAAATATTTAACAGTAAGCATCGATGTGGTACAAACATATAAATCTCCAATATCCTCACTTTTATTGCCAGATTGATCGATAAGCACAACAATTTACCAAAGGATTGCTATTGGACTCAATAAACATTTTCATCCTACTCATCCATTCCAGATTACATTCTTGGCCGAAAATCTCAACATAAACACCAATTCTCTTCAGTGCTTGCCTTTAACTTCAATCCCTATCCAATTCCCACAAGCAGCACGGTATTGACAAAGTGAAAATCAATTCATTCAATTGCGGAAACCTCGAACCCCGGTTGGAGATTGTGAGTTGTAAATGTGTTTTACATCACAAGACAAAACAACAAAAACTCGTTCTCAAGCCGTTCCACCGTGCCGGAAAAACACATCGGCACAATGTATTTGGCACCTGGTCGGATGAAGAAAGAGCATGAAAGCATCGGCACGCTTCCGTCTACTTTCCATTCGGTCGGGCGTACATTGTATTCTGACAGGTTAGAGGTGAGTGCAGCAAAAAAGCTTACCTCGTACCAAAGCTGCACAGTTAATACAAAACCCGTTCACGATGGGCGAAACAGGCTGCCGTACATTGTCTTGCTGACGAAGGAACGAAGCAGAACGAACGACGACTGTTCCTGGCGGGTTTGCACTAACACTAACCATCGTGCCGACCACCCCCAGGGCGAAGATTCGTAAGCAGATGATAAAAATCGTGCCAAATCGAAAAGGTGTGGTGGGAAAGTCGATTCCGGTTCAAATAGGATAAACATTGGCCTCGATTGTGCCGTCCTCCGACGCCTACATACTCCCAACCATGCCTGCTCGCCTACTTGGTCCTACCTATTGTTGGGTGTGGTGCACCTATTCTTCCTTCGGTTCTGAGTTTTTTGTTACCTTGCTTTTTCTGTTTACCTTTTACACGACCCGGCCCTACATAACGCCTACATCTGCCACCTCCGTTTGCTATCCGAGCCGATGGAAAACACCTAAACGTTTGCACTTTTCACTTGCGCCGCCCGTATCACTCCGGGGGCCCATGAAGTTCACCTGATGTAAACGATATCCTTTACCGGCGCGGTACCGGAGAGAGATAGAGAACAAAACCACCAGCAGAAGGATTGGTTCACTTTCGATCAAGGCGTGGGCTCGACAAACAGATTCCTCGTTCGGTTAATGCTCGACGATTCCTTCCCACGGCTACCCATAAAAACCACCTTACGCAAAATGTGCGTGGTTTGCAAAAGCTTACCCAAAGCTGGTGAGCTATGGGAAACTAAGAAGACGAGACAACAAAAAAAACAGAACTAACTCTCCCTCTAAACCGCTCTATTTTGCTGAACTTCAACACTAACACGGTACGGCATAAGGTCGATTGGTTGGGAGCGCCTGTGCGCCTCTTATGAAGATTTATTCAACGCGAATAATTGTGAATTTATTGCCACTTGACCAAAGAGGTCGGAAACATTAGAACACGATCCTGTACAAAGCGCTTCGCTAGTGTGCGAGTCGTACGGCTGTGGGTATAGTGCTGCCGATCCGGTCACCCTTTGGTGAAAATAATCCAATTGCCCAAAACCGCATTAATTTAGTTGGATTTAGTGAGACGGGACTGGTTGAAAGTTTATTGCGGTTAGGCAGCAAGTCAAGGATTGTTTCTCAGAGACGAACTTACATCTGCTAGTTTTTTTCAAAAATTTTTAAAATAGTTAACATATGAGAAACGTAAAATTTTGTCATATTATAATATATTATATTTATATAACTTTTATATAATATATATATATATATATATATATATATATATAAATATTGTCAAGCTCGTCCAGAACTATTTCATGCTGGCCATGCCGTCCTGAATGAATAAAATTAGTATAGTGCTTGGTTAAGTTTATTTGGTTATAACACTCATTTCTGGAAAATTCAATTCATTTTAATTTCATTTGTTAAATAATTATCATTTATATACCGACAAATTACAAACATTAACAACTTCTAGAAAATGCTATGAGTCCAATGAAAAGAATCAATCTTTACCTCGAAAAATATAGTTTTTCCTTCTAAAGGGAATAAATAGTGGACCTGTTTTCAGAGAAAAGAAAATATGTAAATTTTTCCAGTATAAAACATTCATTCAAAGATGTTCATATGATTTTTTACATAAAGCGTTGTAAACAATGACAGAGCATGAATGAATAATGATGCAACGGACCATGTCAATATGGTTCTATTTTTATGAATAAATTTTTAACAACAAGCAGTTCCAAACACACCTCAACACAAACAAGAACAAATGGGACAAACAGTCCTATGGGAAAAGCTCACTTTTCTATTGCAACAACCCGAGCGGTATCCATCGAACCTTGCATAGCTGGAGCACCCACACGAAAGCGATCAATGCATCCCTGTATTCAAATATAAAACTTCAGCTCTCACATCCAACGACCACGCATCTATCAAACCCAGCAAAGCAACATAACAAACAGGTGTGCACTCAGGCTTCGTACCAACTTTTCTCAGTCACCCATCAGGCATCCCGGAACAGCGGGCCTCAAACCTAAGAACCTTTGTTTTCCTTACGCCCGGTGCCGCTTCATCCCCGCACCGAAACACACGTGGCAAACATTCCCACGCCGTGCGATCGCAAAACGGTAAGCGTTGTGCAAATTATGCACGGCACCTTCACAAAGCACCATGCGCCTCCATCGCTTCCACGAACAACCGTGCGTCTCCATCGCATCACGTTGTGTGGCATAAAGTATCAAGGGCGCACCCCCATCGTACGGCGCAACCCATTTGTGGCCGTCTTCTTGGCGCACTTCAGCGTGTTGATAATGCTTTCATCACCATTGTACAAATTACGCTTTCGCGTAAGTTCAAAGTCACCGGCAGTCGTTTAATTTGCCATCATTCGCATGCTAAGCTGTCTGGGAAGCGGCTGTCTACAGCAAACCCGAACTGTTGCAAATTTGTCACCCGGGCGCAAACCATCGAACACAAACACACGGGCTGCTGTCATATCGACTTTGCGCTGTTACAAGTCGAGGGTCATTTACATTTACCTTTTTTTGTTGTTGCGATTCTTCCGTTCAGCTTCGTTCCTGCTTCGAGTGCTCAAAAGATACTTTTCTCGTGCTGTTTTTTGCATAACATTTTTTAGGCATACTCTTTGATGCTGTTCACACACGAACTTACACACACACACACACACACAGGCCCAAACACGCGCACATGAAAATGGCTGCCATAAGCGATTCGGGAGAGTGTTTGCAAATAACACTTTACGTTGTTTAAGTGGCAATTCAAAACACCCGTTTCGTTTGATGATTATCAGCACTAGAAGCCCGACCATGGCAAAGTCACAACGTTTTTGTTAGACACAGTACAAAAAAAAATCTACGCAAGAGAATAAAGGCATTCATTCTATGGCATATGGCATGAAGCACGATTGTTCGAAAAGTCTGCTGAAGCCGGGTTTGTTCTTCTTAGAAAAGTTTCAACAGTTTCAAACACCGATTAGGAGTAATGTGAAGTGAACCATCTGTTTCAAACAGGAAAATTATAAAGTGTCAAAGTTTTGTTTACTTCCACTGTTATCATTTGTTCTGCTACTCATTATTTAATAATTCAACCTTCATAATAAGCTTGGTTTTTTAAGAGTAGTATTATGATAGCTAAACCAATAATACAAAAATAGTTTCTTCATATCAATCCAGTTAGTACATTTCTTCACATCAATGCTGTGCTACATTTTAATCGCCATAAAAATATACATTCTGACACGATTTTCTAATGCTTCGCACTGATGCGAACACGATGGAAAATAATCCTTCATCGCAGATCAATAACACTCAGGGGCAAGATTATCCTTTGACGCTTAATGGAACTAATCATCAAACTTCTCTATACGTAAGACCGGGCAAACGGCGAACTAGCAAAAACACAATACAAAAAAAAACCCCCCGATAACAACCATTCGATCTCAACGAACGAACGTTGATAATCCTCTCGGTGAATGTAGCTGCTATCCGTGCCAGAAGGACTATTTTTCCATTATAATCCTCCTATTCATGATGCCTTGTGCCGTAACGCATGTCTGCTGCCGCTGCTGCTGGTTGCTGCCACAAATGCACGAAGCTCGTGTTGATCGTCTTCTTCGCCGGAGCGTGCACCAGCTGCGGAATAACAGAATTTATGCGTACGTTGCTACCAAACCGACGTAATCACACGACAAGAAAAATATAACATCGGCACGTAATCAACACCAGCGCGTTACCGACAACCTGGTTCCTGGTGCGGATTACGAGCCACACGTCGTTGGTTCGGTATTTTGGCGCACTCGTACGAATTTATCACGCCCCTGTGTCGCTGATTTCATCTGTTGCTGTACGAATGTGATTCTTACGTTCATGAGAAAACAAAAAAAAACATACACACAGATCATCTATTTCCCTTTCTGATATTTTTTGAAAGTGTGGTAAAAGCATCGCAAATTTAATACCATGTAAAACAAAAAAAAACTACAGAGAATATGAGGCAAATAAAAGTAGTCTTCATAGACCAACTATTTTCTAGTAAATTTAGTTTTGGCTAAAAATTACTATATTTTTAATTCATTTAAGATGGCCTGGCCGTACTTAAAAAATTTAAAAAAGATGATCTGAACGAAGTGCTACGAATTATTCCATTATTATTCTTATTAATAGTTAAATCGCTTAAATGATTACGAACACACAACTATAATTATTCCTTCACACAGCACCATGCGCCTCCATCTTTAGATTACTATGAGCAGCCATGCGTCTCCATCGCTCACGTTCTGTGCAATAAAGTACCAGGCGCACCCATTTCCTTACAAGAAACTATTTTATAGCTATTAAGGTCGCTTTTTAATTTTATAGTATTTGAAAACAATATGCTTGTCTTCTAAACTATTGCAAGACTTAAAGTAAACCAAACGAAATTGAAATATATTACTGTAATAAGTTGCCTTAATCTTTATAAAATCAGCTTTAAAAATTCTCAAACTCAATTTAAAAATTCATTCTCATGTCTCCCATTGACAAAAAACCACTTGGCTCACACACTTGTCAACGAAGCGTAGCTCCAACCCGATTAGTGCCGATCATACGTCCACGCCTGTCGCCGTCGATTTCGGACCACCACAACGATCCCAACAAATCCGGTTATCAAACAGAAATGGTTGGTCACTGGCCAGCTTTCTGGCTGTTTTCTGCCTCCCATGGTCCCCACACACCACTGAGCCACAGCCGAATGACGAAGTGTGTGACACATCGAAACCGGTGTGACAACCTGGAGTAGATAACCGCAGGCGTCAGTATAGCCGGCCTGGCGAAAAAGTGGACATACATTTACGCAACAGGTTTACCACACACATACACACACACGCACAGAAGCACTACATTTGGGGTAATGAAAACCGTCACACCATCCACTAGAACGTGAGCCCTGACCACCGCTTCTCTGATGGTGGCTCTCCAAATGGCAAACTTGCGGGAAATGAAGCCAAACGAGCAGTGACGCCCCAATCAGCGAGAAGATTACAGAGGCTGATCGGAGCAAAATTTCATTTGACATCGGTTGTCGCGTACCGTTCGCGTCCCTGGTCTGCCGGTCGAGTATCGTTTTTCGGTTGGTCAAGGACGGCTTTCGGCTCGCTTCGATGGTTACGCTGTTTCGGTATTATGCTTTTTTCGACCGTCTCGCTCTCTCCTTCTCTATCATCCGCCTGCATTATAGTGGACAGTTTGCACATGGGATGTTTATGGCCAGTCTTCCGTAACGAATGGACACCGACAGTGAGCTTCGTCCAGCTGTCAGACTGTGTGTCAGCAACAGCGGCAAAAAAGGGATCGAATAGCGAAGAAACAAACAAATAAAAGGGGAGAAAACAAGCTAAATTGGATTGAATCGAACTGAAATGCATGTTTTACGGGCGTCAAATAAATAAACAAATGCGTTTAATAGAGAGATAGTTACATTCGCTTTTATCCATTACTCATACAACACACAAAAGTGCACAAGCGCCACAGTTCATTATCCGAAAACTGGAGGCAGAAAAATGTCGACAAAATAATTGGCCCCCGCACGGCACACGTCACCGGCAGTAAGCTACTTACTTGATCTCAAGGTGAAACTGCGTGCTATAGCCTTTAGGTGGAAGTAAAACTGCCACACAAAAAACGAGAAAAAAAACGTTATCAAAATGCCAACAGCACTCATATTGAGGTGAAAGTTGACACCGTTCAAACTATGACAGCCAATGGCCACATGATCATTGAATCTTTCCCATTCGCATAGCACCTGCACGTGGTTACAGTTTAGTGTGTTACGCTCACACACACACACACACACACACACACACCCAAAAAATATACAACTTATTGGAAATGGATTTCGTTTGTCTCTCGTCCGGGCCGGGCACATGATGAAACACAGTGCAATCATTCGGTCGGAACTGGTCTGACCTTTTCAATTCCGGCACCATGGAAAGTGCATGTTTATTATTATGGTTCGGAATGTCCCGTGTAAAGGATTTGTCCTTTAGGTATTTCAGCTGTGTAGGTAGAATGTACAAACAGCACAAAATAAACAGCGTGCTGCTGATAGGATACGCAGCTTAAATGCCAAATGGTTTCGGTTGCTGGGAAGCTGGAAAGCAACAAAAATCAATAAACGCCCTAGATTGCCATTATTGGTGAACAAAGTTTCGTTGGTGTTACGATTGTTTTTTTTTTTCTCTAAAACTTAGCTACAAGACAGTAAAGATAATCATTGCAAATTTAGACAGAAATCTAAGCGCAGTACATTAAGGTACAAATGTGATTAAAACTTCTAGACGGGGAGGAAGAAAATGTATTCAGTGACATTTACCTTTTAAATTTATTCATGACATTGCCAGGCCTTTAAGGACCTTTGATAATGTTAATAATTACTCTGGGTTCAAAATTTAACAAACGCCGTGTACAATGTAATGCAGAGCAATTTATTTAGATTTAACGCTCGGTTTAACTATCGTTTCTAAACCAGCTTCGTCATATATACTAGCTGGATTAACTGGCTCTCTAATGCTTTGTAAACTCATAACCAAATATATTTACGATATAAGAAAGATTTAATTTGTGCTTTAGCAATCACACTATGGGAAAGGAATCAATAACATAAACCAGATATAAAGTCTGCAGGTACGTTGCATATATACCGATTTAAAAGACGCCTTAGTCAGCAAATCTAAGAATCTCGAGCGACTAGGCATTTGAAACTCAATCCTGTTTTCTAACAAACTTTTTTTAAAACGCGTGGAAACATTTCAAGACTGCAACATGTCCTGTCCGATTTCGCGAAAGTATTTAGAGAGTTCTGTGTGGAAATATATCAAAAACCGACAGAACTTCTTCAAATTGAGTGCGATAATTCGTAGTGGTTAAAAACATGTCGTCTTTCCAATGACTATCAACAATTTTAGGCATAAGATAACAGAGGACTTTTAGGGATAGATAGTATAATTATAATAGTAATAATTATAATAATAAATGTACGCTAAGTATCGTAAAATTTTCTTTGTTAAATTTAATGAAATATCTTAGATATTTAATTAAATATTTAGCTTAAAAAATTCTTGTTAACAAAAAAGTTGTAAACAAAATCCTAAAATATGGTGAAACGTTGATTGTACGCGTGTCAATGTAAGCAAAGTTCGTGCCATTTCTTTTACGAGGAAAAGATTATCATTGGTTCTAGTGTTGAGCGTAATGGAGTAGACACCGGAGCTGCCGGATCAACTCCAGATCGACTCCAGATCGGACTCTGAATTGGACCATAGAACGGACTCCGGATTGACTCCGAGTCGGATGCATGTATGGTGGGACAGGGGGGGGGGTGGCAGATTGTTGTTATGATGTTTGAAAGTAAGTTTTCCTTTTTAAAAAATACACGTTAAGTTTTCCCGTTGTTAGTCGATTATTGCGTGTTTTCCCGTTTCCGGTGTCAACCGGAGTCGATCGAAGTACTCCGGAGCTCTAATCCGGAACTTTATCTGATTCAACGGATCGGATTCGGTCGGTCTTCAACATGTTGATTGTGGACGGTAATCCACTCCGGAGTCCCCATTACTTATTGCTACATTATAAGCAATTGCTACATTGCTTATTGCACAAGTCGACTCTATATTTACTGACTTTAGATCGGCTTTTGATCGTGTTTCCCACTCCCTACTCCTGCATAAATTGTCGCAACTTGGAGCCAATACTCACATTGTCTTGCTGCTGCGTTCCTTTTTATCTGGACGTTCCTTCTCCGTTAAAGTGAAATTTATCCTCTCTACTCCTTTTTCGTCCGGTTCTGGTGTACCGCAAGGTAGTGTCCTCAGTCCTCTGCTGTTTGTTTTGTTTATTAACGATGTTTGTTCAGTGTTACCTAGTAATTGTTTTCTTTGCTACGCCGACGACCTAAAAATTTTCTATCCCATTTCCACATTAACCGATTGCTCTATCCTTCAGGATATTCTTGATCGGTTTTCATCTTGGTGTAACCTCAACTCCCTTACCCTCTGTCCTGATAAATGTAATACCATTTCGTTTTGTCGTGCCCGTTCCCCTGTTATGTACTCTTATGTTCTCGATAGCGTCCATGTTAATCGTGTTTCCATCATTAAGGATCTAGGTGTTTGGTTTGATTCGGGCCTAACGTTTGCGCACCATATTGATGCTGTAGTAGGTAGTTCCTGGAGAACACTTGGTCTTTTGAAGCGTGTAGCTCAAGACTTCACGGACCCGCTATGTCTGAAGGCCCTGTTTTGCTCATTGGTCAGGTCATTGCTGGAGTATTGCTCAGTGGTCTGGACCCCTTCAGCTAAGGTCCACATTGATCGTATCGAGCGAGTGCAGAGGTCTTTCACCAGGTTTGCCACCCGCAAACTGTTGGGTGATTCGGCCTCTGTTCTCCCCTCCTACGAGTCCAGATGTCGATTACTTGGTCTGCGTACTTTGCAAGACCGTCGTTTCCTTGCTCAATCCTCTTTCATCGCTTCCCTTCTTCTTGACCACCTAGATGCGCCAACACTCCTATCCTCCATCCATTTTTATGTTCCCTCTCGATCCTTGCGCCCTCGCCCCCCTTTGACTGTCCCATTTAGGCGCTCGGCAGCTGGTCGCAAAGATCCACTGATTCTTGCTATGCGTAGCTTCAACCACTCAGCTCAAGATTTTGATTATAACTCGTCCTTAACTTCCTTCCGTGCTCGTTCTTTTTTCTAGTTAGGTTTAGTTGTTAGGTTAAGTTAGGTTAGCAGTCACGATAATTTAAGTAATCATTAAGCAACATTTGTGTAGCCACGAGGCAGACAAATTATGAATAAATAATAATAATAATAATAATAATAATTATGCTTCAGCGGATTCAGTTACTCCTCGGCCAAACAAGGCTGATGATGATCTAAGTGTCTTTCTAGACAGCAAATTTACGTTACACAACGATTTTGAGTCAGTCATGGCAAATACTCTACGCTCTCAACGAGTTCTTTTGCAAATTTTCGTATTGATAGTCTTCTACTTCTATTGGTAAAAACGTTACGATTACAACGCTTTTCGTGCAAATACAGATTATTGTTTTGTCTCTAGCAAAGAACAAACTTTACCATTTGTTCTCAGACATTTATCTCCCTCCTTTAACAGACTCCCAATTCTGCCAAAGGAAAATACAGTTCCAAATAGCTAACACAGGAATAAAAGGAGCTTACAATTCTATAGCACTCCTCCATTTCAAAAGAGCAAATATCAGCCCTTTATGCCGATTCGTGCACTCTCCCTGATCAACTGACACTTCATTAAGAACTTCATTGCACAACACACATCACATCGCAGCCCACGCGCGAAGCTTTCTTCCTGTACGGTAGGCGTCGAGAAGCAGAAGCGCGGTCACACCCCACCAGTCAGTCACTGAAAAGGCAGCTTTCCTCCCCCCCGACTAGCCATGCTCTACGGCCGTACCGTAATTAATGCTTGTCCTATGTCAATAGGAACAAACATAAACATCCCATCCGTTCGCACCATTCGCTTGGTGCAGGATAAACATGCCGCCCACGAGCCTGTGCAAAGGTGAGCCTTTCTTCGAACGCCATTGAACGTGACGATGATAATTGGTAAACGATCACTTCATTTTCGTACAAGCGTGCGTTCGTCTGGGAAGTATCGCCCCGTCCGACACCGGCACCCAATATCGATTGCCACCCTCGTTGCGCAATTAATTTTGTTCATCTCAGCTCATCCATACCACGGTACCATTTGTTCCCGTAAGCCCGGTGTACAGCACAAATCGTGCCGGCACGCTCGGGTAATGATTAATGAAATTAATTCATCAATGATTGCGTTTCGTTTCTTTTGTACCGTTTGAAGCTTGCATCAATCGTGTGCCGGATACACAGCAAAAAAAGCAAAAATAAAAGAAATATGTTTTGTATGCTTCTCGGCAACCGAAATAGATCACACAAAAAGTGATAAATAAATGGCAGGAACGGTGAAATCGGAATTCATCAAATGCTGCGTTTTTTCCGCGTACAAAAGAACCGGAAAATGTATCATATTTCTACGCAGTCGAATTCATAAATCATTTGTCCATTAATCATGAGGCGAAAGATGAATGATGCTGCAGCACTTTCCAGCGGAGGATGGAAGCATTTAGCTATCAGCCTTATTATTCATCTGATTCGTTTTTGAATTGCTTTTTTTTGTTCTTTTTGTTATTTCAATTAGGCTTGGATTGAAATGCTATAAATATCGTCTAGCTAGAATTAAACGAAGAGTGGTTGTTTTTTTCTTCTTGGTCGGACACCATTATTTTTAGCATTGGTTTGGTTTTGACGAATGATTATCTAACATCTTATTTATTCTTAACTTTTTCTTTTTGTTACACATTCTTTTATTTCTATTTGTATCATAGCAACGATCTTGTTTAATGTAATTAAGTTTTAGAATTTTCATTCTACTTCCTTTTTTTATTATTTTTCTTTAGCTTATTTTCTACACAATTTATTAGATTTGTTTACTTGGTATGGTTTCCATAGTTTTATAGCACGATTTGATGATGTTTGCCGACCAATGTTTGTTTGATGGTTGAAACTAAATTAACTATATTTGTGTATTACAAGATATCAACCGAAACTCAATTTGTGCTTCTTCTTTTTAATTTATTTTTCTTTTACTTTAATATTACAATCTCGAAAGGCCCGGCCATTTCAAGCTTCCTTAACTTGATTTTACCCGCAGCTGAATAATCAATCTACGGTGAATAGACAAGAGCGCTCTGTTTTCTTTTATATGAATAAAAATATTTTATTTATATTTAATTCATTAATTATTATATTTAATGACTTTAATGACGTTAGCATGTAAATATGCTGGAAAAAAATGCTACACATATAAAAGGCTTTTTGAAATAGCCGAAATAATTAAAGTTAACAGATGTATGTATAAATGAGGTAATCTTATTGTGTCGTCGGTTATTATATTTTTACTCTTCTTTTACAGTGTTTATTATTCATCATTTTATTTCACTTGTTTGTCTCTAATTTGTTATTGAAAAATCATTGGGAGCAAAATATGTTGTTAAATTTCAATTTATTGTAGTATCTCAGTTGAAAGCTGTAACAATATATTTGAAATATTATTTTACTTTTGATAATTTAAAACAAAAAAATGTATATTAAACATTCCTAACTATAACTCTCATCTTTTCATGCAATCAAAATCGTTGTTTATCTACGACCCAATACCGTTTAATGTGTTCCAATACTCCCAAAAACCACCATGAATCAACGTCCAAAAGACTCGTCAGAACATCTTATTTTCCATTCTTGATTGCATTTTAAGCCAACCGAGCATAACGCTCAGAATCCACGCCCTCGGAAAACATTCACACCCCTTCGGGAGCGAACGAACGATGGCAAAGGTCGGCTGCATACAGACAGAGCGTGTGGGGAAGTGTGGTAATAACAGAAAAAGGAGCAGAAATTTATACAAAAATGAAACCTCTTCCCCCCAGGCGATGGGAACGAGCACGAGGTAAGAGCTTCATCGAAACAAACGATGCGGATTGCCTTCAGGGGGAAAACATGCCCGGTGCCTGGCGCTGCATTTGATAAACGGACGGAAATGAATGAACAATGCTCGGTGCAACTACGCAAAAGCTAAGGAGTCGGCAGCCCGAGTTCATAATAAATAAATGTCATGCTTTCTTACCAGTCAACGTGTCACTTGCACCAGTGCCTCACCATTATCCTGGACCATCATCAGAGCGCGTGTGAGAGAGAGAGAGAGCGAAAGAGTGAGATGCACCAAGCATGCCAGCATGTTGCACGGTACTGATGATGGTTGACCATAGTAGCGTGTTGCTCCGGCTACTGGAAAAGGCGAAAGAACACTTTCTGCTTCGGTTAACCACAAAAGTGCACACTCTCGGAACACGCTCCCTAACACACACTTGATGAATGCAACAATGCCACGAATGCAAATGGAACATCACGTCGAAAGAAAAGTGTGCGGGAGAAGCAACAGCACCAACAAAACTGCTCTACTATAATGCCATGTTCTAATACCGCATCCAATGTTGCGCCAGAACACCTAACTTTCCTGACCTACCTGTGGGGACTTTGAGCGTTCCAACACCACAAAACATACCGGCGGTCGGAAGCATTAAATTTGGCTTTCTTTTAGATGAATATTTTTTTATGACTCCCATTTCCCCCAGAATGGGAAAATACAAGCCCCGTTAAAAACACACCGACACACACACACGAGACCGGGCCTATTACTCACTGTTAACGCCAGCAGCAACACCTACGGGCAAGCAAAGGTAGCAAAACCGCGATGCAAAACGCCACCACAAATGAGGATGTACATGCATACAGGAATTAGTTCTCCCGCATTAAGATTCGCCGTTGTTTGTTTCGGCTTTTTTTTGTTGTTGTTCACACGGTACACACTGGAATGATGCCTCGATGCTTGGTGCACGGTACGCCACCGTTCGTGTGCTGCAGTGTAGCGTGTATCTGTTTGTACTGGACCAGTTGCAACAAATTAATAGCCGGCAGTAATGTTGCTTTTCATGCGCTTCACATTTAATAGTTCCGTACAATTGAAAATGTTAAAGCGCATCCCTTTTTCCCTTTTGTTAAACTACCAAACATGCTGCTATTGTGAAAGTGGCAATATTTTCGTCAGTTTTATGGAATCAGAAAATTATATTTAATCCTTTATTGTATAACTACTCTCTCTGCAATTCTGCGAATCGAATGCTCAAGGGATACTTCCTAGACGATACATTTCGAACATCAAACACTTGGTTCGTTGTGCATGGAACTATCCATGAGGATGACAGGCCACTCGAGTGCTCTTGTTAAATACAGTTCATGCAGTGTTCATGGAACTGCATGGAACTGCAAGGGATTAATATCAGACCAGTATTGCAACCTGGCGAACAACAACTAGTTTCAGTGTTTCGTTTCTCGTAGGTTAAGATGATTATGACCACAGTAATTGAACGGTGGGGAGAATCCTTTACTAGATTCTTATCGATATTATTCCTGGAACGCTAGGTCCAGTGGAATGGACTCTAATTGTTTTCCCTTCTTCAAGCTATAATTTTCCGGATTATTGGTTGCGCACTATAACTGGGTTCACTTAAGAAGTGAAGGAAGCTGGGGCACTTCATAAAATGTATGGATTTAGGGAAAATTTTCAACAACAGACACTTACTAGTACATAAGTCTGACAGGATACATTGAATATGTATTGTTCGAGATCCATCAGATCCATCGAAAACTTACGTTACTATACAACTTCACTTGGTTTCAGTGCCTGAAGATATGCAATCACTACTTTTAAGATAGCAATTGCAACCTTCATTTACATTTTAGCACTTCATTCTTAACAGGTCTTATCATGTCAGTTTCTGACTTTCATTGGGTTCATTTATCTGTGGCATTCCATACACATAGGGCGTTCGGTACTGTATGGAGTGAGGTGTGGTGTGAGTGAGGTACTGGTGTGAGTGAGGTCCTGGGGGGGAGGGGGTGTGTTAAGCGTTTGCGGCGGCGCGGTGTGACGAGTGAGTCGTTCGTCATCAGTGGAATAAAGAACACGCTAAACCAAGCTAAACTCATTTCTCTTAATTGACTACTTTAAAAACAAAAAATAACACAACGTAGGGAAATAGCAAAAGTCAAGGGACCCAACATAGGGTAATGGTCTGAATTAGAGATGTGCACACAGAGTATGAGTGAATCAGTAGAATCGTGCTAGCAAAGAGTCATACAAAAAAGTAAATCATTATCTTGAACTCTATTATGCATCTTTTAAAAGTAAATTCAAATCGCTTTAGATACTCTTCTACTTCTATTTAAATCTATAAAAAGATTGGTAATCTCGTTTCTCATTAGAGTAGAATTTGATACGCTTGTACTATTGATACGCCGTGTACTATTTCATACGACCCAGAAAACATCTGGACTATAAAAGTGGATAAGGTTAGAGTCAATTTAACAAACATTTATATTGCCTTCCTCAAGATGTCAAATGCAGCATATTATTTATTCCAGAAATATTCCTAATTGTTCCTGTCTACTTTTTTTAAGCTCAGGGGTGTAACATGTGAACTAAACTACACCTTTTATTAATAAACGAACTTGTTTTTTTCTCGTTACACCGTGTTAATCGTGTTAAATTTTATTGAACATTATAGCTTCCCGTCTTCGCATTATAGAGTTAATCCTCTTCGCATTCCAAATTTTTTCCCCACTTGACCTCTCTCCCGAGGAGGAATGACCGGACGACCCCTCCTTCTTCTGCTTCTTCCCAATTGCCAAATTTGACAATCTTTCGTCGATCCTAACGTTGTCCTCCGCGCGATCACTAACGCGCCGCTTGGCCTTATCCTAGCGTTATAGCTTGAGCGGAACGCTTCACATGTAAGCTAAATAATTCAAAAAGGTAGAAATGCCCTGTATGCGTATTTAAATTAAACAATCTGTAACTTCATGCATTCAACTTGCAGAGCTCAATAAGCAGTCAGTCTCTACAAAATATCTATAAGTCTTGACAAAGACAAAACGCATGGATGAGGAGAATATTTCACCAACTTCAAAGACTCAGTCAGTCGTAACGCTTAGTGAAACAATTAAACAGCAGGTGTAAGTTTCTGGAAGGTTAACTCGCAGTTACCGCCAAATTCAAATAAAAAATTCCTGCTATCAATGTTAGCATCTCGGCCCGATAGGTCGAAATTATAAGTCGTGTCGGAATCGTAATTAAATATTTCCGGGCAGTGCCACCATTATCCTCGGGAGCGGGAGCGGGAGCAAGTATGGAATTGAAGATGGAGGACCCATAATCCATCGGATTCGCTAACTGAACCAAGGTCGTAGGCATCGGAGAAAATTGATGAAAATTTTACTTTCACATGAAATGTGTTATCAAGTGTTAGTTTGGTGTTTATAAACGTATTAATTAACTGACTGGTTTGGGCGGCCCGGTGGTGTAAACGTTAGCAGCGCCGGTCTTCACACGGCTGGACCAGGGTTCGTATTCCGTTGGACCGCGCCTCCCCGAACGCAGAACTGACTATCCAGCTACGGGTAAAACTTAGTCACAGAAAGCTAGCAATAGCTAACAGGCCAAAACCTCACGAGGTTGTAGTGCCAATGAAGAAGAGAATTAACTGACTTATAGAAAATATTACTATAAAGAAAGGTAAAGAAAAATATGATGAATTCGTACGACCAAACCTATTACCAGTTATATTTCTTTTCAGCCTGTGGCTGGCAGAATAGGCAAGAAAAAGCTTGTAGACAAACAAAGGATTGCATAATTTTAGGCGTGTATATATTAGAACAACCACAACAGCAGCATGCACCTCGAAAATTACACCATAAGGCAATAAATATTTAGGCAAAGAAAAATTTCTGTAGAGATTTTCAAAAGCTTTTCTTAATCTCGCCCAACTCCGGGCGTAACACAAGCAGTTTCTCATAATATTTATCTACTTGCCAATTTTCCATGCGTAACGAAAGCTTGATCTAGACGATACGAAAGATGGATTAGCTCTTTATTCCACTTCACGACTTGAATTGAAAGTTAAATCTTGTTTAAAGCATAAAATGTTACAATGTTCGACATGATGGATGATGCTTGATGAAAACAACAATTCATTTTCTATTCAGATTGAACTTTGTAGGAAAGTGTCGCGTGAATTGTGCTGTTTGCTATTAATTTGAAGATTTTGAAGTTTCATTTGTACCTTTAACTGGTTATAAATTGTTTTAAAAATGATTAACAAATAGTTTAAAAAAATAGGATCACTCTTTAATTACCAGTAACAACTACAAATGTGTACTGAATATCTATGCTTTGTTATCGTAAGCGTGTAAAATTAAAACATTCGACACGGTACAACCTTTCCGTTAATCCAGTTTAATTGATTCCCTTTTACGTCAAACACACCTTCCTCATTGTGCATTGGATGTTAACGAATTGTATCGTCTAGGAATTAACGAATTGTACGCTTGTTTAGCTAGAAAATCTTCCTCAAAGATCGATTTCCGACAATCACTACCATCATCATCTACTCCTACAGCACTCACCCCCCAAAAACACGCTTATCAATGCTGCCCAGGCTACGAGAAGCCTCGAGGAACCTTGAATAAATTCCGACCAAAGCAAGAACGTTCCTCCATTCTTCAACCTTCCCATCCAACTCGTGTCCACGTGGACACAGCTGCATGTTAAGCCAACACTCAACCCACGTGCACGGAAGGTGCGAATGACAGTGTTTTGGCTTTTGCAGATGAAAATGCACCACCGGATTAAGTGCAACAGGGTTGCGGCGTTCCACCGCTTGTGTCCACCATCGGGTCGGAAGCAAACACCCGTCACACGCGGCAGGGGATAAGCAAATGGATAAACGGAATGATTATTGTCCTTTTCTCGAGTGGTCTCGTGTATGGTATAATGGTGCAAATGGGTAGAACAATTGCAAGAATCCAACGCAACAAAGCAACGTGGCAGGACTGTGAGAACCCGAGTGAATGCCGGGCGAAGCTATAAACATGGCCGACGGTTTTATGCAAAATCCTTGGGGCTCTTTAAAATGAAGAGGGCCAGGTTTAATTTGTCGTACATAAATTGACAAAAAAAACACACAGTGACAGTTTGTGAACATGGCGGCCGGAATGAAGTTTAAATGAACGGGTAAGCTTATTGAAATGGAGCACGGTTTTACTTTACAAATACATACATAGTGCAACGATATCATAGGGTTTTGTTTTTACTGAAGATAGCTTTTTATACATTTATATATTTTCTTGTACAACTAATTATATCATGATTTATTTTATTTATTCTAGTACTAATATGACCAATACTATAGCAAACGTTAAAAATATAATAAAAAAACACAATTGTGAGAAGAAAAAAAATAAATTCTCCTTCCTTAAAGTCTTGTCAGCTTGATTCGATTGAGGTCACGTAATGCTAATTGCATAGCTTTCAGGAGTAGCTTAAGACTGCGGAAGGTACAGTCAAGCGCCTCATCTTTATGCAATTCGAAAGACAAAATCAAACTATTTGGATTTAAAGCTTACCTTTTCAAACAAACTATGAAAAAAGGTAGATTCGATTAAAAAGTTCATAAAAACAGTTCAAGTAAGCCTTTTGTATAGGTCCTTAGGTTGGTCAGGTGGTTGGTAATACGAGTTCTAGAAGAAGATTTTTTGAATACAATAATAAAACTATAATCACACGGCAGGACCGGGGTTTGAATCCCGGCGGACCACTTCTCCGTACGCAGGATTGACTATCCAGCCAAGGGGTACACTAAGTCACAGAAAGCTAGCAATAACAGGCCAAAACCTCACGAGGTTGTAGTGCCAATGAAGAAGAGAATTAACTGACTTATAGAAAATATTACTATAAAGAAAGGTATATCACGTGTAAAAAAATGTGATGAATTCGTACGACCAAACCTATTACCAATTATATTTCTTTTCAGCCTGTGGCTGACAGAATAGGCAAGAAAAAGCTTGTAGACAAACAAAGGATTGCATAATTTTAGGCGTGTATATATTAGAACAACCACAACAGCAGCATGCACCTCGAAAATTACACCATAAGGCAATAAATATTTAGGCAAAGAAAAATTTCTGTAGAGATTTTCAAAAGCTTTTCTTAATCTCGCCCAACTCCGGGCGTAACACAAGCAGTTTCTCATAATATTTATCTACTTGCCAATTTTCCATGCGTAACGAAAGCTTGATCTAGACGATACGAAAGATGGATTAGCTCTTTATTCCACTTCACGACTTGAATTGAAAGTTGAATCTTGTTTAAAGCATAAAATGTTACAATGTTCGACATGATGGATGATGCTTGATGAAAACAACAATTCATTTTCTATTCAGATTGAACTTTGTAGAAAAGTTTCGCGTGAATTGTGCTATTTGCAATTGATTTGAAGATTTTGAAGTTTCATTTGTACCTTTTACTGGTTATAAATTGTTTAAAAAATGATTAACAATTAGTTTAAAAAAATAGGATCTTTCTTTAATTACCAGTAACAAGTACAAATGTGTACTGAATATCTATGCTTTGTTATCGTAATCGTGTAAAATTAAAACATTCGACACGGTACAACCTTTCCGTTAATCCAGTTTAATTGATTCCCTTTTACGTCAAACACACCTTCCTCATTGTGCATTGGATGTTAACGAATTGTACGCTTGTTTAGCTAGAAAATCTTCCTCAAAGATCGATTTCCGACAATCACTACCATCATCATCTACTCCTACAGCACTCACCCCCCAAAAACACGCTTATCAAACCGAGTTGATGCTTGGTGCTCGCAAGTGCAAAAACACCTCCTTCATAAATTCGATGCACGAAAGCGTAAAACTAATTATTTTCCAACCATTCCCTGCGACCCTTATTCAAAAACTCCACGCTCCTCATCTCTTTCTTAGTGATTCACTTACCGACACAAAGATACGATGGCGACGGGATGAAAACACTCGGTCCACTTGATCGTTGCTCGATGGAGCGGTGCCGGAAAATATCTGCTTCCTCGGTGCCGCCCGTTCCGCGCCCTGACCGCACAGAATGGCACGTAGAAACTTGGTCCTTCCTGCGTCCTTCGCCGGCTGAGTGTGCTTCAGATTTCAGCTTCCAGCTTTTGATAATCACGTCAAATCACCAGCACTGATTGAAATTCATCACACCAAACTACACAAACGCGGAAATTACGTGAGGAAATGATTGCTCGAGCAGGGTTGCGGACACCCCTCTGACCCCGACCAACGGGTCGCGAATTTCCCTGCCCAACATCCGGCCTCGGCCGCCAGTCTCTTTGTGTCCAGCCAACAAGATGGTGGTACGCTGGTCGGTGGAACAAAGTTTTCGCACAGTTCCAGCCCGCGCGTTGTCTTGTCGCGATAGCGTAGCACCGTCTTAAAACAAACTCGCAGAAAACATTTCCACTACGTAGCGTAGATGAGATGGAAACTTTCGTTCGTCCAACAAGTAGAAACTGCGCTACTGCGAGCAGGACCTCTTCTAACTGCCCCTAGTCCTTTTTTGTTCCGACTTTATGGGAACCGGTACAACTGGTTAATGACGAACGGCCATGCTGCACGGTGCGTGTTTAATATCTAGCCGGCGGGCGATGTTTCACGGGTGTGAAACGGGGACACGGACTTTACAAAACATTCTGAAGTAAACGAATAAATTTCGCTTACAGGCAAAAGTTCGTCTCGGAAGTTAATAACAGATAGTACTGTTTCTGTTTCTTTTGCCTGTGCAGAAACACCATCAAAGACCACTTGGAACGAGGAATCACTTCCAGCGTTTCTTCTATTGTTCCAATATCGATATCTGATTTGGCACAACTTTTTTTTTGCGCTTTGCATAACTAAGTATTCACCATCCCTATGATCAAGCGTTCTGTTTTTTCGTTCTCCTATTTACAGCGCTCAAGAAACTGGCTGACAAGTGAGAACGAGTGTGTGTGTGTGTAGTTGTGCCGCAAGCGTAAAGCGTAAGAAGGGAGAGATACGAACAAAAACCAAACAAAAAATGGAAGCTCAACCACTTATCCTTAATCCTGGTACAGCTGGTGCGCTTTCCATCTGTTGCCAAGCACGGCAAAAAGTCGCGTCAAGTCGCGCGTTATTAAAATTCACTTTTAGCCCATTTATCACACACACACACACACACACATACACCTCGGTTTTCCCTTTCTTTGTGCCGGAACGAGTTGCCGCCATGGATGGGTGCTGGTGCGTAAAACTAATTTCTTTTCGATACCCTTTTCAACTCCCAACGCCACATCGGACCTCCAATCCCTTGGCGAGGAAACTTTGCGAAAAATTGGGTTCGTAAGTGATGGGAAATCGACACAAAAAAAAAAGAACTCGGATCCTCCGTGTCGTAAAGTGATCCGATCCGATTGTCACTTCGACAACCCCCGGCATGATTCGCCCCAAATCTGGTCCGATCTGATGCGGTCGGAAAGAAATGTGATCGGGCTTTAGGACGGGGACGTCCTTTTGTGTCTTCTTTCTATGGTTTGGCTTTCCTTTGCACTGGTATACGTGCTGGATAAACAACCTATTGCTGTTCTAACCGTGGCGGGACAGTTTTACAGCTCGTCAAGCCAGATAATGATTTATGCTCTGCCAATAATTCACCCACACCGGCATCGGTGAACCTTTTTGCCGATCATCCTTATCCCTAATAGGAAGGACCAATAGGAAGGACAGCAGGAAGCGACTAAGACGAAACGGTTGGAATTAAAGTTTTCTACAACGATGGCTTGTAAAAGTACTATAACCCTCAAATACATTTCATAAAGCTGCATCCAGCACAGTCAACAAAAAAGCCTGTCTGAAAATGGTGGTGAAAACTCTTTATGCGGTCGATGAAAACAATTTCTTTTCTTCCCACCGTTCTGGTTCGCTTTTATGAGTCACAATAACGGGGGGGAAAAACGGGCACATACAAACACACACACCATCTCTTTTTGTTCCCGTGCGCGTTGAACGGTTTCCGGGAAGTGGTCGTAACATCTCGTTCCCGGACCGCGAACGGGTGCGAATGGCGGGTGCGAGATTGAGGTTAAGAATGGCCCCGAGCGGCCCCACAGCAAATCGCGTCACTGCGAATGATCAGAGCCCTGTAGCGACGTACGTACCACGCACCGTTATAATAAGGAAAAACCGACCGTCACACAAACACACACACACAACTCCCACGCGAAAACGCCGTGAACTACGCCATTCTGGTTCTGGCGTGGTGGCTTCGTGTCCTTATCAAAACTTCGCTCGGCAAGCACACATGCACTGCGTCGCACATTCACACGAACATCACGCAGCATTCAGGTACGGCCCGATTCGATTATCGGACTGATTGAACAATACAAGCACTGTCACTATGCCTTCACGATCGGCACGATTTACGTCCCATTTATTGACACCGGATTTTTTTGAGAACACTACCCTACACTATCTACCTGTTGAAACTCTGTGGATTCTCTGTGTTGCTTTTGTCCCGGGATGCAAATCCACTCGCAAGACGGTGCAGTGTGATAAACCCAGTGTACTAACCACCAAACGCACAACACAGCACTCGACAGTTGTTCGTGTTGCTATGGTAGCGAAATCGTCGACCAGCTCGGTTGAAAGCCCTGGAAAAACTGAAAATACCATCCTGCCGGCACTATCAACGATTCTTCAAGTTGCTCCTGCGAACCTTTGCATTCACGTTCCAAGTGATAAAGATGGAGAGAAGTATATACAACAAGGAGAGAGAGAGAGAGAGAGAGAGAAAGTTTCGCTTTCGTGAGCGAGAGCGCTTTTCCTTATCGTGAGCCGAGAAAAGCCGAACAAAAGCTCACTTGTTGACTGAGGGCGAGGATAGAGCTCTACACCGATTGCTCTCGGTTCCAATTTATTTCAAAGGTGCATTAGTTAAAATGGATAACATTAAACTATCTTAATTAAATTAAATAATAATGTATCAAACATGGTTGTTTAACATGCTATTAGTTGGGAAGATTAAGAAACGATTTGTTCAAAATGACGTATCAAGAATGACTTTAAAGAGTAAAAGAAACAGAATAAAATAATTTGTTTTGAAAATACCGTGCCCAACCGTCATATTGGACCTTAAATAAAGAAATAAATAAAAGAATTTATTTCTACTTTTTAAACAACAAGTAACCGGAAACTGCAGTGTGTTTGTCCCTTCCAGTGCCCAGCGTGCGAGCAATCGCGAGCCAATGTTCCGAACTAACTAAAAGCATTATTAAGCGTCTATAGCAAGTGCGTAGATCGAGTGAACGACCGATTCCGATTCCGTCTCGCTTTACCACAGGCCTCCCAACACTGTGCTGCCCATGACCAGGACATACTATTTCCGCCAACACTAATAGGACACGCACCGACACGGCTAATCGTTGTACAAATGGGAAATAGTTCCGATGGGTTCTTACGATGGTTTTTGCTTTGGTTTTCGTTTTTGGACAGAGCACGACCATGGTGGGTGATGCACCGGATTTAGAGACGGAATCCGTGCAAACGCACGGCTGAACAGTTGTGCCATGTTTTGCTTCATCCAATTATTCCATCGCCATTTTTGTTTGTTATTAGAATGGATTATTTCATATTTGTTACGTTCGATGTTTCCGCTGGCGCGCTTTCCAGCGTTGTTCGGTTGGGCCAGCTGCGAGATTGAATATAGAAGTATAATTAGAATTTGCGCGAGAGCCCTAACGATCCTGGGTGCATGAAATTGTACTGTCTCTTTAGCTTGTTACATTTTTGTTGTGTTTTTATGTGTTTTTTCAGCCATAAAATGGCCATTGACTTATTATATCGTTTTACGGTTGAGGAATATTGGAAATGTTTCATTCGGGAAGATTTCATTTGTTTCATGTGTTCAATCAACAGAATCTAGTTAAATGAAATTCAATTCAATTTCTAAATATAATAATAAAGTTGAAAAAAATTAAATAGATGATTGTTGTATAAAACCGAATCTACTTGCTTCAGAGATTTCAAGGAGAAAATTCTGTTAGGATTGTGTCCACACTGGTATGCAAGATATTTCTTTTCATTTATTCAATCATTGAAATAGACGGACGTTAAAAGTATATGAAATTTAGTTGACAGATTTTAATACAAAAGGGTCTCAGCTTAGGTCATCAAATCGCTATGCAGTGCTATACAAGACAAAAATCTTCTTCTTTCTTGGCCTAATGACCTTTTAAGGTCATGCCTGCCATTTCTGGCTTACTAGACTAATTGATACCGCATAGTTGGTTAGTCAATCCTCACTATGGGGGAACGGCCCAGATGAGACTTGAACCCGGGTCCTGCCGTGTGAAGACCGGCGCCGCTGTCGCATCACCACCGGGCCGCCCGGTGATTGAACTCCTCAACCATACAACACTGCAGTATAAACACACACAAGCGACAGCATCCTAGCGGTAACAGAGAGTGCAATAAAATTTCTTCTCGTCACAACCATCATCCGGTTTACACGTGTTTTTCGTAACTGCTCAAAGTATTATCAATAGGTTATGGGCCCAGCTCAATAACGATAAAAAAGTTTAAAAGTATTGAAGATAATGGCAGATAAACTAGTGTCGTTCTCCAAGCTAAATGGCTGTAATTACGAAAACTGGAGCTTTCGGATGCGGCTCTTGCTCATTAAGGAAGGATGTTGGAACGTGGTGAACGAAGCGAAGCCGGAACCGGTGAATGCGGGCTGGAAACAGCAGGATGAGCTTGCTATGGCTCACATTGGGTTAGCTGTGGAAGACAGTCAGCTGGTTCATATAAGGAAGGCGAATTCGGCAGCAGAAGCGTGGAAAGGTTTAGAAACGTTTTATGTGAAAAGAACAATGACCACTAAAGTGTCAGTGATGCGAAAATCTGCAGTACGCGTTTAGAAAAGGGCGGTGATATGGAAAATCACATCAACAAGCTTACGGAACTGTTTGAAAAGCTTAACGATTTGTCACCAGAAAAAGTGTTAGACGATCAGTGGATTATCGCTATTCTATTCAGCAGTCTACCCGAAGAATATGATGTACTTGTTCCAGCTTTGGAAGCTAGACCAGATGAGGATTTAACGCTTAATCTAGTGAAAGGCAAATTGCACGACGAATGGCAAAAGCGAAAAAATCGTATCGATAGTGATTGTACAGAAACAATTTTGCAAACAGGACCGAGGCAAAATAACCGCAATTCTAGATGTTTTTTTTGCAAGCAACCGGGTCATCAGAAAGCCAATTGCCTAAAGTACAAAAGGTGGAAGGACAAAAATGAGGTCAAAGAAAAGGTCAACGCTGTATTGCAAGACGAAGAGCATACGGATACACGTAATTGGGCGTTCGCAACAAAAGGTGGTTTGTCATCGTTTAATCAGTGGATTTTAGATTCCGGTGCTACATGTCACATTTCGAACGAACGGGATTTTTTCGAAACATTTGATGAAACCATAAAGGAAGATGTATGGGTAGCTAACGGCATGAAAACATGTTCGAAAGGAAAAGGATCAGGTTCATTGTTAGTGAAGAATGGTAATGGAAATCAACGTTTAATTACCCTAAAAGAAGTATTATTTGTGCCTGATATAAAGTCTAATTTGCTATCAGTGAAACGTCTAGTACAAAATGGTTACACTATCACGTTTAACGAATCTGGAGCACAAATTCATCGGAATGGTTGTGTTGGTGCAATCGCAAAGATTTACGAAAATCAGTTCTTGTTGCAGTTATTTAAAGACAATACAGTTGCATTAGTTACATCCGCGGCAGAATGTGTTCATGTATGGCATCGTCGATTAGGGCATAGAGATTGCAGCAAGACAAAAATATATCTGGCAATTTCGAGGCCTTCAATACTCATTGGATCACGGAGTTCCGTAAGAGAATCAACATACTAGGTTTCTAAAACGATCTTACACCGGATGTGAAGGATACATTTTGTTATTCAAACATGTTGAAAGAACCGGTACAGGAAAGTATTGTTAAAATGGGAATATCGCAGGAATCTGTATTTTACCAAGATAATGACCCTAAACAAAAATCTTGGGTTGCGCGAATGTGGTTACTGTACAATTGTCCAAAAGTGATAGAAACTCCTTTCCAGTCATCTAATCTTAATGTAATTGAATATTTGTGGGCCCTTTTAAAAAAATAGTAGCGTTAGACCGTCTAACTAGCATGGTTCATTTAGAAGAGTCGGTAAGACAAGGAAGGAAATTGGGCCAGAAACATGTAAAAAAATTAGTAGTAATGATGCCCAGACGTTTCAAAGCCGTGATTAAAGCTAATGGGAATAGCACTAATTATGGAATTGTTGTAAAAATAATAAAACCAAACATGAATTGAACTGTCCTTTGTTACTCTTTTGTTGATTGCGCCGCAATTCGACCATTTTTTTTTAATCGTGTTTTTTGCAGTTGCCTTATTGGAAGGTGTCCAAACAAGAATTGATAAGAAAAAATAATTTTTATTAGTTTCTCATATGCAAAAATTGCTCGCAAAGCTAGGCAATAGCTCAAATTGAAGGTGTCCGGATTTGCGATTGGCTCACTGTAGAAAGGAATTTTAGAAAGCAAGGATGGAGCATCAACACAGAGGAGAAGGAGGAAGGCAATGAAGGTGGATTGGGCAGTGGTTCGGCGAGTTTCAAGGGTCCGCAAGCCCAGCAACCGACACCTATCCTCGTAACAAGGGAGTGCCAAATGGTGGGACCCATAGATCTTGTGGACAGCAAACCTCGTGAAGGATCGCTGAACTCCCTCGATCCGGTCTATGTGGGTCCTCGCCGACGGCGACCAAATCACCGAGCAGTACTCCAACAGCGACCTGACTAGCGAGCAGAATTGTGTTGTAGATGTGGCTGATGATGGTAAAATCAGCATCCTGTCAAACACCGAGGTCCCTGACGACTGAGACTTGGTTGAAAGGGATCTGGTCGATGGTGTACGGATAAAGGATTGGGGAGCGAGAACAAGTGAACGAGATAACTTTACTAGCTTTACTAGGACTGAGAACATGCATATTATCATCACACCATATAGAAAAACGATTAAGGAAGCTTTGAAGAACAAATTTTAATATCGTCAGCATAACACAACAAAAATAATCATGAGGCAAAACAGAGCTAACGTCATTAATAAAAAAGATGAACAAGATCGACTCCTCTTGAAAAATAAACTGTCTGTGATGTCAGTCTGTCTGTCTTCTCCAATGCAGTGCTCGCAAACGCTGTTTAAAATAGCTCTTATAGAACTATCGGAAGTTGTCGAATTTCGGACGTTTTTCGAGTGATTCGACTCTCGGGAGGCAAAATTTTAACACCAATGTATGTTTGTAAAAATGGAGTACGAATTTATTGCCGCTTTTGCCTGTACGCGAGATTTTCTCTACTGGCCGCTTCGGGCCCCCTTCGCCCCTATTTATAATGTTTACATCGAATACCGCCACCTAGCGGAAACACGGGGTACCCGCTAGCCAGGCCTGTCAAATTAATTTCGAATTTCGAAGTATTTCGTGGACTGCCGGAGTTTGTAGGTACGGTTGTCCTACACGATTCGATTCCATAATTCGCTGCTTCCGTTTTTACGATCATGTGACGGCCGCAGGATTTTTCCTCATAAGTTTTTTAAGTTTTAAAAAACAAACGCCTCAAAGTATGCAATACACCTTATGAAGCAAAAGACTGCCTGTATCGATATAAAATTTTGCCTAAACACTGTAATTGCATAATTTCTAGCGCTGTGAACACTAGTTACAATACATTGTATATTTAACCTAACATTGTATATTTATTTAGCAAAATGTGACCAATTGCAACATTTACTTAGAACAGTTGTTTCCAAATTCCATCTATTCCTGTATGCCTTTGCCATGCCTTCACCGAAATGAAATATTGTTTATGTTTTTCCAAGAGAAAAATCTTCTATTTCACCGCTCTGTTGAAACGCGAGACTTTACCACTTCTGCTGTATCCGATCCATCGGTTTTTTTTTCTCTTTTTGTTTTTTCTTCAAAAGTCCAAGATGACACCGTATCATATTCCAGTTACCGGCCGCAACACAGCAGCTAGAAAATCTGTACCAAGACCGAAGGACACCTATTTGCATAGAAAACAATCGAAGTCGAAACACGAGCAAATACAACAAGAAAAACCTTTTGCATTTTCCACGAACAGAAATATTCACTTTGATAGCGGACATAGGATATGGTTGTAGGGTGGATGAAGCAAACAGCAAAAATGCGTTCACAGCGAAACTTTAGCAGCCGGTCAGCTCGTTTACATTGTGGCCCAACGATCGGCGATGTTTCAACCGAAAACGGCCCCGCGATACTGATGCAGAATCGAAGATTAATTCAAATCTGTTCTGCAGCGGGAAAGTATTGATCACATTTGTGTGTGTGTTTGTACGTACCATTGGTTGTTCTCGTTCATCCATCGCTCAATCGCTGGCAACTGCTCGCATAATGATACTTTGATTGAAAGCTCCATTTCAAGGTGCAGACGCACGTTTTCCGTTTTCAATTTGTCGTCAAGTTCACTTGATACCGAAACGCCCGAAAATACTGGAATTCCCTACGCGCGCGTGGAAAACTGCTGCCAATGCTGCTGCTGCTGCTGCTGGAAGTAACGTAACGCGTACCATATAAACACACAACATCCCCAGAAAGCTCGCATCCGTATCCGTATTGAAATCCATCCCGGGTAGCTAAATATAGTCGGATAAAAGATTGATTTTCCATTTTAAACTTGAATTCGCTCCATACTTCCTGTTCTATTCAGCGTGCCGTTTTAGCTGCGTTACCAGCAGCAATCGCTCGGTACGGTTCATTCACCGAGGGCAGCTGGTCGCTTGGAAAAGTTCGATTCAATTCCATGCCATATTTAACTTTTTTTACGACTTTTCTTCGACTCATCCTGGTTTTGTCCTCATCTAGCTTGCTCATCCACATGCTCCTACCAATAGCCCTACCAATGAAATGTAAATATGGTTCATTTCATCTCGCCGGTTTCATCGTAAAACGCTTCACACGCGGGTTCCGGGCAGACAGGATGCTGGTGTCTTCGCGTGAAAGGATCATTACAGGACTTTCCGCCACGATTCCCTCTCGTTCGCGCCACCGCTTTCTGTGCCACATCATGAGTAATGACAGATTTAATCACACCATTGTTGTTTCTTTATCTCTGTCGCTCTATCGCACCGTTGCTTTCGTTGCTTCTCGTACTTTAGAAAGGTCACCGAAGCCAATCAACCGTTTTGCTTGTTTTGGCTATTTTTAACGCCATTTTGAATGACTTTAGGAACGCTTATGTTACTGCATAGTTTTGAGCTAGAAGGACCAGCGTCTACGAGTGTAAGGTGAGCTGAGCTTAGGGTTTCAAATAAATGGCGCACGTACACTGGATACGAGAAGAAAAAAAGGAAAGGGTACGAACCGAATGGGTCTAGTTTGGGATACGTTTGATGAGCATGTATTATTCTGGATAAAGCTATTGTTCATCGGCCGTACCATTGCTAACACGGTTTCATTGGTAGGGTGGATGGAGGTATCATTTATCAATGTGATATCTCTTTTTTTCAAGCAAAACTCTAGACATGAATAATGCATGTAAGATCAGTCCATAATCTTCAACAGTATTCGGAAAAAATACAGTGAAACGGATGCACAATGTGATAGTGTATAAGAAGATAGATATAATCAAGTATAACTTCAATACGGAACACAGACAGCTTTTGAAAAACAATATTTTGGAACACTGTATTGTATATTTTTTATTCAAAAATATATAGAATTAATCAACTCGATACATCATCATTTTATACAAGAAATTTAGAATTATTTAATTATGCTTCGACAACCCGTCAATACTCTCGTTCCAGGAATATGTACGCCTGAATTAGAGTTGTGCACAATGAGTAAGAGTGAGTGAGTGAGTTTAATCTTGCAGAGGAGTTTATAGCTTCAACTCAGCATAAAGATTTTTTATGACTCTCAATCTGTGCGCTGACTAGTGACTCCTTTTGGCTTCAAACTCACTCTCACTCGATGCGGCAACTATTGACCAAGACTTCCTCACTCTTATTGAGTGAGTTTGAAGCCAAAAGGAGTGAGTTTGAACTCAAAGGAGAGAGTTTGAACTCAAAGGAGAGAGTTTGAACTCAAAGGAGAGAGTTTGAACTCAAAGGAGAGAGTTTGAACTCAAAGGAGAGAGTTTGAACTCAAAGGAGAGAGTTTGAACTCAAAGGAGAGAGTTTGAACTCAAAGGAGAGAGTTTGAACTCAAAGGAGAGAGTTTGAACTCAAAGGAGAGAGTTTGAACTCAAAGGAGAGAGTTTGAACTCAAAGGAGAGAGTTTGAACTCAAAGGAGTGAGTTTGATGCCAAAAGGAGTTACTAGTCGGCGCAGAGAGTGTGAGTGAGTTGAAACGTAGAAAGTAATTTAAGAATATGTTTAGAGTATTTTTTTTTCATGAATCTTTAAAGAGTGAGTCAAAGATTCAAATCCTTGTAACCACTCACTCACTCTGATTCAACTCTGCGAAAAGAGTGATTATTCTCATCTCTAGCCTGAATGTATGTATGCTTTAACTCTTCTAAAACTCCATAAATCGTTAGGGACGGTGCTGAATTGTATTGAAATGTTTTAAATCCTCTTAAGAGATTCATTAACAACAGAGAAGATAAAAATATTGTGAAAAAAGATGTTGAAACATCAAAAATATTTTTATTATAGTTGACCGTCACTTTATTTGGAAATATACTAAAAGTTCGATTAAATTCATAAATGGTGTAGTTTTTGGGTTTAGACATATCAATTGGGGGAACAAACTGTCTTAATACTGTGCTATAACGTGTAATTTGGACTATTTCCCACTGTTTTGAAGCCCTAAATGGTGTAAAAAAGTTCACAGCGCTGGTGCGACAATTTCATCGCTAATCAACCCAGACACAAATAGGCACTGAACTGTCAAATGTCGCACTGCCAGGCACTGGAGTCCCGGTAGTAAACATCAAGTTGAGTAAACTGATGTGATCTTGCATCTGATAACAAAAGGCTAATTATGTTTGTAATATCAGGTGCAATGCTGTGGGCTTTTTCAGGAAGGATCCCTAAACTTCCAACACATTTAGTTCGCTGTTGCAAACTATTGTCAATTTTTTAGTCAAATAGGACAGGAAAGTCAGATCTCGACAAGGAAATTACTTAGCATTTTACGACACACTGCGTTACTAAGTTACGACGACATCGAGAGCTATGTATATACGTGGCATACAATTTTACGTCATCAGCTTAGCAGAAACAGTATGGGGCCAAGGTTGCTGCCCTATATAACCCCGGAACTGCTGTAAAAAGTGCGTGACGCGATATGATCGGCCGGAGGATATAAGATTTCTGGCGGAAATACATATTTTTTACAATTTGGCCACTACCATAGGATGAGATGCCGAGTCGGCGAAGATGGAGTTACTCCGATGAGGTTTGGATAAGTAACAAGCATGGGGCATAAGTAATGTCTAACAATAGCCAACTTTTTTTTCATGGAACAGAAACTTCAACACATTCAACATAACACAATATGACGTCACGCCCCGAAACCTTTAATTTAATCCTGCAAGAGGAACTGCAATTTACAATGTAAGCAAAATATTCAATGCAATAAAATGCACCAACAAGCTCACGTCCATCTTACCCGACAGTGTTGCAGCGCACATCTAGCGACCGGCATTGAGTAGAGTAAGGATATAGGTGTCTTCCTTCATTGGCTGTAATCGACTCAATGTTACGCTCTTCTTTTTTGTGGCTTCGGTACATTGAAGAAGGAAAGACTTCACAAAAACAAAAGATTAGAGTCCACAGATTTCACCTCATCTCGCTTTTCAAACTTAAACGCATCTTCGATAAGATCCTATAAACGTGCTTCACTTGTTTAAATTAAACAGCCAAATTTGTGGCACTAATTCAATTGAAAAATATTTATTCGTTAGCATAACATAGTATGTACTAAGACTTTTATTTACTTAAAACCTAGGAACAGTGTCTATAATTTAGACATCCATATGTAAAGCACATCTCTTTACTAGCTCTGTATCGTTACAGACTCACAGTTTACAGACTCGCATGGTAACCCGATCATTGGTCTTCGGGCAAAGCTGGTAATCTTCCTGTAAGGATACATTATACGATAGCCCGTTGCGAGGAAAGCGCTGCAATGTACATCGTTGCGCCAAACCAACGTGTAATGCACACAAACCGTTTCGAACCGGCCTTTTCTAGCTCCCATGTCCGACCGAAACTCAATCAACAGGTACCGTCCCATGTATCATTGTCGCAAGAAGTACATTTATTTTTCTTCTCCGAATTGTACCTCACGATTCCCCTGTCTCTGCGGCTTCACCATAAACCGGACACTAACCTCAACCATGAGCGCCGTACCGACGGAATTGCCACTATCGGGCATTACAGCTTGGACTTTGGAGAACTCACAATGGGCTCCTCGCTTGTTTCTCTTTTATCCTGCAAACCGATAAAAGTCGCACAATCCCCGGACCTAACGTACGAAAAGGAAGCAAAAATGTGAAAAGTAATACCGAAACTTTTATCAGCATCACTCGGCTTACGTCACACCACCGTAGAACACGATCCAACGAAACACTTTTTTCCTGTCTGGTCGAGGAGTATGGAGCGTTACATTGTTTCCTACAACCGATGGGCCAGACTGCAGCTGGCTATCGCACCGTAGAACGAAGAGAAGGACTTAAGGTTCTAACTTACAGCTGCCAATGCGTTCTTCTGCCGATGGAAGAAGCTTTCTCAGTTTCCTCCTATCTTACGCAACAAGTCAATGGGTGGCCACAATTCATTCTCAAGGACGAAGAAACGCTTATGGCTTTCGTTCTTTGCCCATTCTCGATTTCCATATCAACATTCCGTCGTCCGTCTATTGGTGGATGGTTTTACCGAGGTGAACCGTATATTCATGCAGGACTTTATTTTAATGATCAGAGATTTAGTTAAAATAAAACTTTCTTTTGTAACACTGCTAAAATACAGTTTGCGAGCATAAATTCAATTGAAAGGTCTATAAAGTTTCTTAGTGATTTGATGAACTGGTAAAGGTTCTTTATGGGGTGTATCATATGATTTTTTGGTGTATATAAGCGATTTAGGTCACTCTCTTCATAAAGTGTTGCTCTTTCACGCGGCAGAACAGGCTGTCGAATCGTATCGACATTGTATCCCCGTAACGAGGACTCCGGCAATGTTTAGCGAATCAGAAGTAAGAGAAGAATAAAACCAAAATATATACAAACGTCACGAAAGTTAATATTAGGCCGATTTAGTACTAGTTCGAAATAAAAACTAAGTACTTTGCATACTTTCCGGCGTCAAAAATGTATTAATCGCCACAATGATCTTCTGCCATCGAATTGTTGCATTTTTCGCGCCCGGAATTTCGAAGAATAAGAAAGGCCGTTTAGAGTACCTCTGGGGTAGTTTACCTTTATTTTATTTTACTAATGCCGACGGGTGTACATTTCTGTGGCGCATGCACCTGCAGCGATTGCTAAGCTTGATATCCTTATTTTACGCCTAAAACTATGCAATCTTATTTTTCTATGTTGCTGCCTATCCCGTCAGCGACAGCATTTATAGGCTTTTGTGGTTATTTTTTGTATATAAAATGTCCAACTTTTCCCACAATACATGCCATAATCTCAAGAAAGTTAAAACAAATTTATAGCTCTTTTTCAAATACAGCCAATCCCACAGACACAAGCGAAATATAATTATAGACAGGTTAATGGGTTATTGAGACGAATAAAAAAATGTGCTTCATAAAACTTACATAAAGTTATCGTTAATTAAAACAAGTATGTAATATTTACTCATATTCCATGCATATTCTATGAATCTTTTTATCTTTTCGTGTGATATTCACACCGATTTCGACTGGTTGATTTGTTTTGTCGACCTACAACGCTGATTTTAACGGATTTTTAACTCCATATTTAAATTTACGTAATAAACTCTAAAATCTGTCACATGGTAAAATGCGCTTATCTTCCAATCCGCGTACTTCGAGTAGCCTCCTGGGTCGTTATTCAGACTTTAGCTAAAATCAATGGAAGAGGGGTCTTTATTCAGAGTTTATTCAGAAAATTGCTTTAGTCGACAAATGCTCAATATGTCGCATGGGTAGAGTCGACATAAGAAATACATCGCCACCGTAGCGCTTTTGCTACTTGGGTCTCCCTGACACAATGACGTTTTGGGCAGGGCGTTGTGTTTGTTTGTAAATTAGCTTTTTTTTCATCATCTCCCGCTGCCGTTTCGTTTTCCGTTTCCATTTTCCCAATTTTGTTAAGTGTGTTGTGTACAGAAAACTCTGAAGAACCATGCTTTCTATTAAGTCCTTCATATTCCCGATGGTGTTTGGCCTCTTCCTGTTCATCAGCAACAGTAAGCCTTCCCATCGCTAATGATGTCATCCATTAGCAGCTACAACGCTAGACCGATCCTTCTGCTTTAATTCGTGCCCATTCGTTTGATAATCTCTCCGCTCTAGTTAATGGGTTATTGAGACGAATAAAAAAATGTGCTTCATAAAACTTACATAAAGTTATCGTTAATTTAAAAAAATATCTAATATTTACTCATATTCCATGCATATTCTATGAATCTTTTTCTCTTTTCGTGTGATATTCACACCAATTTCGGCTGGTTGATTTGTTTTGTCGACCTACAACGCTGATTTTAACAGATTTTTAACTCAATATTTTAATTCACGTAATAAACTCTAAAATCTGTCACATGGTAAAATGCGCTTATCTTCCAATCCGCGTACTTCGAGTAGCCTCCTGGGTCGTTATTCAGACTTTAGCTAAAATCAATGGAAGAGGGGTCTTTATTCAGAGTTTATTCAGAAAATTGCTTTAGTCGACAAATGCTCAATATGTCGCATGGGTAGAGTCGACATAAGAAATACATCGCCACCGTAGCGCTTTTGCTACTTGGGTCTCCCTGACACAATGACGTTTTGGGCAGGGCGTTGTGTTTGTTTGTAAATTAGCTTTTTTTTCATCATCTCCCGCTGCCGTTTCGTTTTCCGTTTCCATTTTCCCAATTTTGTTAAGTGTGTTGTGTACAGAAAACTCTGAAGAACCATGCTTTCTATTAAGTCCTTCATATTCCCGATGGTGTTTGGCCTCTTCCTGTTCATCAGCAACAGTAAGCCTTCCCATCGCTAATGATGTCATCCATTAGCAGCTACAACGCTAGACCGATCCTTCTGCTATAATTCGTGCCCATTCGTTTGATAATCTCTCCGCTCTAGGTGAAGCAATTTGGTGCTACCGATGCAATTCCGCCACGCCAGGGTGTGGTGAGAATTTTAACTGGCGTGGCATCGGTTACCTTGGAGAAGCGTGTCCCGAGGATGACGACGTCTGTGTAAAGGTGATCGAGCGCAAGGGAACAATCGAAACGTACACCCGCGATTGTTTGAGCTCGCTGCAAGGCTTCCGTACGGACATCCCGGCCGATAAATACGAAGGATGCCGTCCGGCTGCTAAAGACCTTAATCTTGCACATTATGTGAACACGTCGATCAAGGAGCTGGATGTGAAGCGGGATCATTTCGATTCGACAACGTTCTGTTTTTGCTTTTTGGATCATAGATGCAACGGTGCGCAGGGTTTAATCGGTGCCGGGCACACCTGGAAGCTGCTGTTTACCTCTTTAATACTAGGAATAACCGCTACGCTACTACGCTAAAATGTTACGATAAATAATCGGAGGAGAAAAATCTCAACGCACAGGATCAGTGCAGTGTTTGACAAAAGGAATCAACATTCCGTCCCCATAGTTAGTAGTAAGATGTCAACATTCCGTCCAGAAAAAGTTGAACAGTAATAAACAGTTACATTTTGATAATAATTTGTAGCATTATAAAAACATGTTGGCCATTCCATATCATTCTCTAATCGGTATTGTCTTTCAAAGCCGTGAATAAATCAACTCAACTACCTAATCTGTATTACATGTCGAGGTTTCATTAAGATCTAGAGAGTTTCGCTTTTATTTTGTCTTGTGTTGAACGACATACTTTAATAAACTAACTTAAAAGCTCATAGCTCTTAACAGGTCCGAAAGCGGCACACATAGCAGTGGTACGGCAGCTAATATCTTAATTTGGTTCCTGAAACGCTGCGACAGTTACGGGATGGTGGTGCTGCTAAAACGAGGCATGAACCGAGCGCGACGAAACGTGATGTGATCTTTTGTGTGATTTTGATTGCACCTTTTTCTGTTGCTGTTTGTGTTTGTGTTGTTCTACATCGCGTACGATCATCATTCCTTTACAAGGAATCTTTTTTTCTTCTAACAGTAGTACACATTTCTAATACACGACTGCGCTGAAGTCTTTTTTCACAATCTATTCATGTTGATCTTTAAGATCCGGGATGGAGGGGGACAGGGAAGCTAGCTCACAAACATAACAAAAAAAACACGCACTAACAAGTCTAAACATAAGTCTCTTTTTTATGTCTGCCCTAAACATGTATGCTGCTACAGAAAGCACTATTGTCTCCTTTGAAACCACCATTAGGATTGTGCATTGTGTTTTTGAGGATCTTAAGACTCACAAAGTTTAGCTCTCCTAATAGGCAAAGGTGCGCTCCATCGGATAGCCCAACTTTTCCAGTGCTGGAATGCACGCGTAATTCACCATCGGCGGTGGACCGCACATGAGCACCAGTGATGATGGAGACGGTTCGAACAGCCTCTCCTTGATCATCTCATCCGTCACGAAACCCTTACCCTGTGTCCATTCTGGCTTGGGACGGTCCAGCGTGTACCATAGCTTGAACTGTTCCGGATACCGGGCGGCAAGATCGTCCAGCTCAGGCTTTAGCAGAATATCGTCCTCGGTCTATGAAGAAAGATAAGGGAGAAGCATTTTAATAACTTTTTGAGGTAGAGCATCGAAGAGGCAAACTTTTTACACACCTGGTTGGCGAAAATGAGTGACAGTTTGGTGTTATCCTTATCGGAATGTTTCAGTACTTCGCGAACAAGCTGCAGCATTGGGGTAATACCGGTTCCACCTGAAAATAGTGACAGAAATTACAAAACTTGTTGTATTATTTCTATCCTTTCTCTACAGTAGACACTCAAACGCATTCCTGATAGCGAAAAGGCGCAAAAAATCAAATCGCTTCTAACTAGATCCACCATCAAATCTTATCAGCATAGACTGCATAGCACCACCCAGCTGATAAGCGCGCCCCGTGAAGTGTTGTACAACTTACCCGCAATCAGGCTCACTTGTGTTGCTTCGTAAATTTGTGCCGGATCCTTTCGCAGCTTCTTGATCGAGAAACGTCCATTGCCCAAATATTGCAACCGTCCCGACGGTCCACGGAAAGCGATCTTGTCCCCGATCGCCATACCCTCCAGGTACTGGGACATTTTGCCACCATCCGGGAACTTGGGGTGAACATTTTTCTTGTACACCTTTACCACCAGATCGACAAAGCCGTGATCGTCATCGCACGAAACCGGTGTGTACGCACGGATGACCAGCTCATCGTTAATGGTGGCCGACAGATGAATGTGCTGACCGATCGGCAGTCCTAGAATGTGTTTTTCGCTTGGCAGTCCGAACCGAAAGCGGCGCGTATCGTGTGAAATTTCTTCCTTCTCGATCAGTGGTAGCATATACTTTTCCTGGGGATCCAGCAACGTTTTGGGTTCCTTTGATGCTCCTTTAGCGGATGAGGATGAGGACGAAGATTTGCCTTTCTTGCTGTTTAGCAGATAGTTGGCAATGGCAGCACCGACGACAACTACCACCACACCGATCGCAACGGGAAGTACCTGTGAAGGGAGAAAGCAAAGAGACAAGCAATTTCTTTTGTGTTATTTTGACAATTTTTGAATTAATTTAAAATTATAAAAATTCACCACCAATATTTATTACATATTTTTCTCACTCCAAATGCAATACCTATGGGCGGGTTATTATGAAATGCATCAACAGTATCGCAGTGTATTTTCCATAACATAGTAGCCATGGTGAGAGTAACGCATGCACACAAGGGCAAGGTTAATTCGCTTCGATGATGTTGGTGCGCTGTGCCTTCTAACCGCATTTCAAGGTGATACTGCGATATGAGTGGAACGAAAGGAAACTTATATTCATGCGCAGCGTTTAGTTTCAGGTATTGTTCAACGCAAGTGAAGTAACAAAAGAATTGCACTAATCTTCTCCAATTTCATGTACACCAAGATATTTCTCTTATTTTATACCTACATATTTTTATACCGAAACTATTCCATCTATAGCTGCTGTAAGTACCCTTGGTATTAGTGTCCCTTGAACAACCGACCAAAGTGATCGAATGTCAGCAGCCGGCGTTTTTGCTTCGCACACGATGTTTACTACGATGACTTCAGCATGAAGCGCTAGTATGCTGACGTGCGAAAACAATTCATGCACCGTCATCTCGCCAAACAATTCCATGGTATCATAAAAATCGAACTCCTCACTTCTCATCTTGCCCAATCAACCACCAACACACAAACACACGAATAAACTGTGTGTTACACAATTATATAAGTCCTAAACACAAACAAGCGACGCGTTCGGATCGCTCGGACCTCAAGCGCCAAGCTAGATTCGTCACTCAGCCGGGCAGGTAAGTATTTCGGTTCGAAGAAGGAAATCTCTATACACCATACAACAACAGCAAACGCACCGGACGAAACTTACGTCAAAATCTAACATCTTCCCTTTCTTCTCGTTCCTTTAAGGTGATAGAGAGCGTTGACCAGCACAATAAAGCTCCACCGAAACTGTTGCGTTGATATGGATGGATGATATAGGAGGATGCAACTAATCCGATGGAAAAGAAAAAGAGTTTACACAGAGCCACGAAGCACGCGCGCACCACCCAAAACGGAACGAATGTGTACACGCGAGAGGTGTTTGCCGGCTACTGATATAATTGGCGTACAGTTGGGAGCACCGAAGCTCTCCCAGGCGTCCCCGCTTGTGTACAAAAAAAAAAGGTTATGAGCATGAATACGTACGGGGGAAGTCGCGTAGCCATCACACACGCAAACAAATCCAAAGCGAAGCCTAGCCAAAGGGTGGAATGGAAAGTGTATGACTTTCAGGTGAGAAGCATTGGAAAATGACGAGAATCAAATGTATGCAATTCGTATATTAATATTGTTTCTTTTGTCCAGTTTATAATTGAGCAACTGCTGCTACTCCCCCTTCACCATATCCGCCTTTTATAAACACGCAACCCACACGCGAATGTTTACTTCAATGTAACTCCCAATCCTAGAACCATGTGCCACGCATCCTCCGGCATGCTATTTTAGCGGATTTCGGACTAAAGATAAGCATTACCATTAATTTATAGTTTCATTGCGTCATTATTATTGTACATAAATAGCACACATGGAACAGACTATATTGGTAATGGAAACGAAACACATGCCCTCTGTTACCATGAATCACTTTTCGTTTCAACCATTCCACAAAACATCTGTGGCAGAGGAACACAACCTCTCCCCCAATCAGTATTGTAGCGTCGAGTGTCGATGGCGATAAGATGCCCGAAACCCACACCTTCCAACTAATGGTATGGTCTCTCTACTAGAGCTCTACGCATATTAGCAGTCTTTCCCAAAGTGTTTGTGAGATGCTTCACATTTAACATCCGATCCGATGCTTCTTTTCAAACCAGCCTACATCTGCTGAGCCGCTTGGCAAGATATGGCTTGGTCTTTTGTCTATCGGTTTGCAATGTCACAGCGTGCTGTTGTAGAGAGCTGAGAAAAAGAGAGGGTTTCAAAAAGGGCGAGAGCATAGCATTGTGTTGTACAAAAAAAACATAGCAACGCTTTACCGTAGAAACACCACCAGAAGAGCACTACAAACGCATTTCATGATCATGCCAAGGTCAGAGGTGCGTGTTACGGACGATGCACGACACTACGGGCTCTCTCTCTCTCTCTCTCGTTTTCTCTCTTTTACTATGCAAAAAACAGCTGATGTGTTAATTTGGAAGTCGGTCGGTGGAATCGATCTAAAAGTGAGACCACACACAACGTTGGCCAAGTGGTTTCACTTTGTTACAACAAAACACCACGCACGTGAGGTTAATAGTGCAAACGAGTGGGATGCGTGCAGCAACGGCATACTTCGATCGAAATTACTACAGCACTGAATACGTATACGTATAAAAGGACGTGTTGGATGGATTGGTGCGTGTAAAATGCAACCCTGCCTGTGAATTAGCAAATTTTTGGCATATTAAATCAATATGATATACTTTCTAAAATGGTGTGACATATAAGTGTTGCGTTCACAATTAAAAGGTTTTCGATTTTTTATTAAGTTTCTATTGCATATTCATCCAATGTTGCGCAAAATAGTACATACTACTATAGTACCGGCTTATTTCTTCTTTGTCACTACAATCTGGAGAATAATTGGCCTTTTTGGCTTCCATGGCTTGATATATCCATATTTGGATAGGGCAGTCTTGGGTATAGGCGTTATACAAAAACCCCTCATATATGAATACCCAAACGATAAAGCACGATGAACAAGCGTGTCTTATCAGTCACTCACTCCTCGTTCGGCGGCCCATACGAACATGCATGCTTAGATAACGTTCTATTGATTTTTGTTTCCTACGGGCAGATAAAAACGCCACATGCAGCATAATTTGCTATCTATCTCACTTACCTGATTTACTGTTATGCCCATAATTTCCTTTTTGGCAGCTTTCTTCAATTAACTTCCAAACTGCTCACACACACACACACCACCGGCGATCGTTTTATTTCCCCTTTTGACGATGACCTGTAAAATAAATCGAGCGTTACACCACGCGAAAACGTGAAACCGGTTTTATCCGTCGAAGGAAACGGAGACGATCGTAGGAAGTAGGAAGTAACGAGCCATGGGAAAGTAAGAAATGGACGCTTTGCAACGTAGAATCGGAACGACCATGTCACCCACCTCACAACCTGCACTTTGACGAACAAGTATTATAATCTTATGTAATCGACGCCGTCCAGATCCCGAAAGTGTACCGCGCGCGTTCTTCTTATGCCGGTAATGGAGGTAATGCTAACAATGCAAATTCCCTTGCAAGTGCGGACTGCGAGCGTAGGCAGAGT
>KZ062151.1:176536-200962 GCA_002091835.1 Anopheles maculatus | reverse complement strand
TTCCCCCCTCCCCCCCGGGCCCCCCCCCCCCCCCCCTACAAATAGTAATCATCCTAAAACATTAAGTTGTGGTCAAAGTTTTAAAATAACTTTCCTGCAAAAAGTAAATTTGCATATCTTCAGGAGTTTACATACGTCTTGGAGTTCTCAATTATTCGTTTTTAGTGACTTCTATACTATTTTCTGGCTTATACGATACAGCATAAGCCCACTGGTTGGCATACGCCGATACTAGGTGATCAGAAAATTAATCCTTGTTGGCTACCCCATATTCGATTGAATTAAAACCTATTGGTAAATTCTTCGAAATGCCGAAACTATGCGATATTCCCTTATTAGGTTCAACCGTATAATGAATATTTCTTCATCATTAAGACTTTTGTACTTTTGTAATTCTCCATCAACTTTGTACGTTTTCGAAACAGATGAACATTTGCTTTACCCATGTGGTAAATTTTTATAGAACGTTTCTTATACACTTGATTGTTCATCCTGAATAGTTGTTTCACGTGTTCACCACCAATAAATGTCCTTAAGGAATAAACAAATCACGCACACACGATCGACCACCTTCGCCCAGTGTTCGACCACAACAGCGCACTTGACAATTTTAATTGCCACCACTAGCACCCCGGCAACACTTACGAATTTCATGATTGTTTAATATTTGTGTTCACTGACGAAAGCGGAGACACTACTGAGCGGAACCCGGTTATCCTGCTGGTTGGAACTTGACGCCGAAAAGGACTGCACTGTGATGCGATGCTGCACGCTGGATGCTTGGCTGAGGTATGATACCGATGATGGGTCACCCGATGTGAATTTATACTCGAATCTGTGACTTAAATTTTTCCAACTCCCTCCTGAAGACTCTGCACACAGCTGATCGCTTGATCGTGCGAGAGCGAGAGTGGTTGTTGTATGCGAAGAAAAAAAAAGAATATGATTATTATTAAATGCGGCACTAGAGTACGCGCCACGATGGGGAAACCCCTCCGCCATCTAATACCCACACACACACACACACACGCGGGCGCGTGTTCTTGCCTTCCTGTCCCTCTGGGGTGTAATGGTTCTGTTGCATCCCCCACTCGGTGCGAATCCGTAAACCCGCTCACATAAACACACTGTAACGTGCAAGTGCAGTTGCTTCCCGCGGTTTCACTGTGATGCACTCGTCTGCAAGGAGCCTGCGATACGGCCGGCAACCAATCACATTTGGCGATACTGGAGTGCAATCGGGGTTGCAACGGTTTTCGCCGCATCGAAAGGCCGTGTCGGAGGGATCATAATATTTCTTGCACCTCCTTTCCCATCCGCGCTGTCCAAACAGGGGGCTTTCTGATGGTGATGGTGATCCGCGAGTGGCGAAGATCCCGAACCTGCCAAAAGGTTCCAGCCAGCTTTTGGGGAAGGGATGCCGGCAAAGGTTTCGGATCTTCTCCGTTGGTCGAAGATTTAGGCCCACGTAACATTAGCTAGTGCCACCGGTAAAAGCCTCCAGATCGGGGCGGTTTGATGATGGTGATAGGCGGTAACACACAAACCAGCGTTCGAGTGTGTCAGGCAAGAACTTTAATTAGATGACCCCATACCGAACCAGGCTTTGCTCTTAAGCTGGCGGCTTCTTACATAAGCGAACCGGCCTATGTATTACGATTAATGAGAAATCACACGCCATTTCACGCCAACCGGGAGGAGTCGCGGGAGGGCTACTTTGCGCTGGACAATTTCGGACATTTCCTCTCCGAATGCTTTTGGTTTGCAAAAACACGTGTCACACGCTTGTGCTCTTCTCGATTCCCAAGATGGGCGCTCTTTATTTGCACAGTACTAGTTGGCTGCTACCATGCTGCGGTCCAGAAAAATAGCCACCCCGACAGAAGACAGACGAGACGGAAGGAGACAGGAATCACCCCACAGAAAGGTCACTTGGTGCAAAGTGTGACGCGTTCCGTGGCGTTCGTCGCTTTGCCGATCATCAGTTGAATGGTTGCCAGAGGCAGTTTTCAAGGTTTCACCGCCACGGTGGTCGTTTTCGCCGCATCGAAAGGCCGTGTCGGAGGGATCATAATATTTCTTGCACCTCCTTTCCCATCCGCGCTGTCCAAACAGGGGGCTTTCTGATGGTGATGGTGATCCGCGAGTGGCGAAGATCCCGAACCTGCCAAAAGGTTCCAGCCAGCTTTTGGGGAAGGGATGCCGCCAAAGGTTTCGGATCTTCTCCGTTGGTCGAAGATTTAGGCCCACGTAACATTAGCTAGTGCCACCGGTAAAAGCCTCCAGATCGGGGCGGTTTGATGATGGTGATAGGCGGTAACACACAAACCAGCGTTCGAGCGTGTCAGGCAAGAACTTTAATTAGATGACCCCATACCGAACCAGGCTTTGCTCTTAAGCTGGCGGCTTCTTACATAAGCAAACCGGCCTATGTGTTACGATTAATGAGAAATCACACGCCATGTCACGCCAAACCGGGAGGAGTCGCGGGAGGGCTACTTTGCGCTAGACAATTTCGGACATTTCCTCTCCGAATGCTTTTGGTTTGCAAAAACACATGTCACACGCTTGTGCTCTTCTCGATTCCCAAGATGGGCTCTGTGCTCTTTATTTGCACAGTACTAGTTGGCTCCTACCATGCTGCGGTCCAGAAAAATAGCCACCCCGGCAGAAGACAGACGAGACGGAAGGAGACGGGAATCACCCCACAGAAAGGTCACTCGGTGCAAAGTGTGACGCGTTCCGTGGCGTTCGTCGTTTTGCCGATCATCAGTTGAATGGTTGCCAGAGGCAGTTTTCAAGGTTTCACCGCCACGGTGGTCAGTAGATTAGATCGAAAACCTCGTGCGAGCAGGGAAACTGAACTGAGCGGGAGGAAACATTGGCGGAAAGACGCAACAGCGATGGGAGTTTTTGAAGCAACCCTAGCACACCGGCTCATGAAAAGCAGACGAAAACTTATCGTATTCCACCCGCAAATGTCGTTCTAATTACCCCGGTAAGATGACAGTGGCGGCGATGTTAGGCCTCGAAAGAAACAAGGAAGGGAAGCGTTGCTACCGTAATTAATCATCCATTATTTGGCAGGTGGCATGCAGTGATCGCCGCGATTCTTCTGACGCCCGCGGTATTGAAATAGCATTTTAATCCCGAGTAAGCTCCAGCGAACGACGACAATCGGTTCGGCTTTTGGGGGCTTCTTTTTCGCGTCCAATACGGTCGGACGGTTAACGCATCCGCCTGGGACACACGCGAAACTGTAATTATTTTGTGGTGGAACAGAGTTTGTCCCATGTTGCGAGATGTCTCGGTGCGGGTCACCAAGTGCGACATTGAATGCTGTGAAAAACACAAGTGTATAGAAATAGACCATCACAAGCTAAGCGTTTGTTTGCGTTGGGACTGAAAATCTTGAGTAAAACAACTAATTTTGAGTGATTATTTGTTCACTAATAATGCTAACGATCCAACAGCTATACATTTTAATGGTTTGTTCTTATTTCTTAATTATTCATTTATCTCCTACGATTCTCAGTTTCGTACGATTTTATTCTAGCGGTGGAGTTTATTAATGATGATGTTGTGGTGTAGAGATAAGCGATCGATCTCATGTTAGATTTAAAGATAGAACAAACAACACTTATAGCGTGTAGCTTTAATGTTGAATTGAATTTAATAATAAGTTTTTTATTTTCCAACCATGTCTGTTGTGATGGTCAAAGCTTTAGTCTAATCTTTTGTTCTGATCGATGAGCGGCATTCGAAAACAAGATGTTCAAGAGACCATTTGACGCTGTAAGTGTAGAACGATATTGCACGACACTGTGGTAGGAACCAAAAATTACTTTTACAAAAGGTGATCCATGACCATATCATGACAATGATACTGAAAATCTACAATCTGGTGTGGTGAGGTGTGGGCTCCAATGCCATGGAATGTTTAATGAAGTACCAGGATATGAAATCAGCAAAAAATAACACGCGATCGTGATAGAAATCGGAGCTCTTTAAGTACTTATTGAATATTTCATAGCATAATGTACCGAATATTAGAATTTATTTCTTTAAATTGGGAAAACGTGAACCGTCCTTATATTTGAATATATTATATTTGAATATTTACTATGGCGATGCCAAAATTAATATCGATCAAATTTTTTTTCCCCATTGGCTCACTTACACCACTTAAATGTTATGGTGTAGAATGATGATGAGGTGATAGCGGTGCCGTTCGTCATGTGGTAAGATCAGATATCGGATCCTATACCGTTTTTCTGCACTTATAAATAGACCTCTTGAAATTCAAAGAGGAAGGACAAAGTTTAAATGAATCTTTCGTATTTTACGGTCCTAAAATCAATCATAAACAAGCAATACGGCCAGGCCGTTCTAATCTAATTCTATAAAAATCAATCATAAGTTTTCTAATCAAACATTTTTTCTCAATTTAGTGCTTGATCATAACGTCAAACAGTCTATTTGATAAAGTTTGAGTGATCGTCACTGGCATAACTGACATCGTGACATCGCTGTCACGTCCGGTGGTAGATACGGTCTTCACACAACACGATCACCAAGGATCCTGGCTCCCGACATGCAAGACTCACTATCCAGCAACGGGTAATAAACAAGTTAAAGAAAGCTAGTAACGGCAGCTCATAACTTCGCGAGGTAGTAAAACAAGACAGGAAGATCATCACCCTAGGATTTACTAAACATTTGTTCGTTACAGAAGGATATGAAGCTAGCAATACGGCCAGGCTGTCCCACATGAATAAAACAGGATATGAAGCCAGGGAGACGGGCTTGCTTGCCTCCTATTCAATCTGGCACTAGAGAGGGCCATACGAGACTCGGAGGTGGAAACTTCAGGGACCTTCTTCTATAAGTCACTCCAGATCTTGGCATTCGCTGATGATATAGACATCCTTGGTTTGAGGCTCTCATATGTAGCAGAAGCTTACCAAAGGATCGAGCATGCGGCACTGAACCTCGGGTTGGAGATCAACGAGGCAAAAACCAAAATGATGGTGGCACTACCAGCGGCCCTGCTAACAAACACTGATTTACGCAGGGATGATGTACAGATAGGTGATCGCACCTTCGAAGTCGTCCAATAATTCACCTATCTGGGGTCAAAAGTCAGCACCGACAACAACATAGACGTTGAGTTGCGCGCAAGGCTGCTGGCTGCCAACCGGTCATACTACAGCCTGAGGAAATTTCTCCACTCAAAATACCTGTCGCGACGGACGTAGCTGGGACTGTGCAAAACCTTTATAGTCCCAGTACTCACATACGCCTCTGAGACATGGACTCTGTCCAAAACTGACGAAACCCTCTTAGCCGCGTTCGAGAGGAAGATGCTCAGAAGGATTTTTGGCCCCGTATGTGTGGAAGGACAATGGAGGAGCCGCTACAATGACGAGCTCTACGAGCTGTACGGTGAACTCACCATCGTGCAGCGAATTAGGCACGCCAGCCTCCGGTGGGCTGGTCATGTTATGAGAATGGCACCGGACGACCCAGCCCGTAAAGTCCTTTTAGGCCGTCCACATGGACAGAGGAGGCGTGGTAGGCCCAAACTGAGATGGAGTGATGGCGTTGAGGCGTCCGCCAGAACGGCCGGGATAACGGATTAGCAGACGACGGCGCTAGACCGTGAGCGGTATCGAGGATTGTTGCAGCAGGCCAAGACAACGAAGCGGTTGTAGCGCCTGATAAGTAAGTAAGTATGAAGCTAGAAAGTCTGTATCGAACGACATAAACATGATGCAATAGCTCGATCTCTTAGCAGCCCTGTTACGTAGCAGAAACTAAAAAAAAAATCAAGGCAATTTTTTAAAGCATGTCTTAATACGGTTGATATAAAACACCCAAAATTCAAGTTGTTGCGATTTGAGCTTCCTAATGTCAGTCGCCAAAAATCAGCCTCTTTGTCCAAGAATTTATTATTAGGCAGTATCCTTAACGGATGATCTATTGAGCAGGATAATTCGAAGAACTTGCTTAATTTCAATGGCGTTATAGTTTATTAAATTCCTGTGCATCATTTGAATAGAGAATCCGACGTAATTCCATTTGTTATTAGTAAAGAGCTTTAATTTATCCATTCACTAGAGACTTTGTATGAGATCGCTAGCAACGACTTCTGTTGCTACCATTCCCGTTTTCTTTACAATGAAGCAGATATTACGGCAATATTATTCCAGAAGCTCTTGCTCTTATTTAATCCGGACCACTTTTATTTTCATGGATCCTTTCCTTTTCGTTTCTACGCAAAACTGCATGCTAGCTTCATCAATCACTTTATTCAATTAAATTGCGAAGCGTTCTCCCAGTGAGAAGTAGTGATACACAGCTGCAAGGAATAATTTATCTAGAAACACCGTTTTGACTTAGCCTCAATTAAACCGGATGTTTACGAGTGTCCGCATTCCTGGTCTTCAAACCGCCTACGATTTTGCGGCATCCGGCTATGCAACCAATTTAAATGATGAGTCGTATGGGTACTTGTAGAAGTAGTACTACTACTATTACTACAACTACTAATACCACACTGCTACTGCACCATGGTAGAACAAGCGTCTCATCCCACCCTAGATCAGATAGTGTTTCCCACGCACTCAGTACACGGGCTTGTGTGCTACAAAGTAGTAACTCATCCTTCTCTTTTCGACATTTAAGTCATCTTCGGCTGCTACGCGTCCGGGGATAGCGGGGGATATTCGCCGCCGGGGGATAAGTGTGCCATCGGCCGAATGCTGAAGCTATCGTAATTTAAATTAATAGCCCAAAACCCTATCAATGTCGAAGGAGAAAAGGTTACCCGACCGCTCGGTTTAATCTGTGAACGGCAGCATTAAACGGCAGACCCGTTAAAGAACCGATCGGGTTTGTAGCACGGTCCAATAACTTGCCACCGGTTGGAATGGTAAACTCGTGACACTCTCGTTAAAAGCTGTGAAAATTGTTCGAAAGAAAGTGATTCCAACTACTGAGTGAACTAATTAAATTGAATTGTTCTTTAGTTCGGATTCGTAATCTTCTACCACCCCGGGGTCGATGATGGCGAAATCCAATAAAGCTGTGCTCACGACGATCGTGGGTTGCGCTTTGGAAGGAAGTTATTAATGGGTCGGGTGTGTATTCTAATTGGCCATTCATCATGTCAGCTCTTTGCTACAGGCTTCCTAAAATGTGTTTCTCCATGTCGTCTGTCTTAATACTCGTGCGATTGCTGATGTAGACTTCCGATAAGAGCTAACGCTACCAATCAGGGTGGCCTTTTGCATACCTTGCTGTGATTTAGATGCATTCGTTGACAGGTTCCGCGCTTTGTTCGACTCATCATCCCACTATGTCACGCATCCGTCTGCTCGTGATATCTCAGGCAACGCCTTCAAGTATCACTTCATCCCGGTCGGATGCATCGTAAGCTGCCCTAAGGCAGGAACGACAGCATCGATGCAGTTCCGTTTTAACGTCCGTTACGTCAGTCAGTGTGGGTCATTTTTTCACAAACCATTACGGAACTCCTCAGAAACGAGTGTTTCATCCTCGTAATTAATTGACTTCGTATGCTAATGCCCCCAGGCAGCGTACGCAAATGGCGATGGTGATCGTTTTGGTCAATCGGTAGGACACGTTTATGAAACATTTTTTCAACAATTTTATTAGAACGGCTTAACGGCTTATAGGAGGACCTGTCTTGTTGGGAGAGTCTGATGTGTTACTTCAAGCGACAAGCAAGGGGGTGTAGACCGACAGTGAGCTGGTAAGCTTCCCTTCTAGGTCACATCCATGGAGATTAGAGGTAAAAGGAGTTTAAGTGAGTGCATCTTCATGGTAGATACAGCTGTATCCGTGCACGAGTGTATCATACAGTACTAGCACTGCCTAATGATTGTATGGAATTCTGTCCTTGTTTGGCTGTGAAGAAAAATAATAACAATTTTGTACTTCATTGATAGCAAACAATTCTTTCTGAACAACGTTTTTGAAACGCCTTCTGACGCTTACTTTTATGTATGCGTCGCAGATCAACACAGTTCCTGTGTCGGTTCCTCTGATCTGTATAATGTTTCAACTTATCTTAAGGAAATTTAGACAACTTTTTGTTGGGAAATCATCCAGGAAGTGAAGTAGTATTGACTTGTAATTTAATCAAATTTTCATGGTCTTACTGTTTGATGATGCCTTGTTTGGATTGGATGCCAAATTTTGATATAAAAAACTGACCTCTAATCAAGCTATACTAAGCCTACAGCAAGAGAGAGAATGAGAGAAAAGGAGAAAAATTCCTGAAGGTTGATTAATTTTCACTTTTGACTTAGTGTTGAGCAAGGAATTCGGTCCAGGGTTGCATTGTGCCAACCTCGTCTACATCCGGTCTTCGACTGTTTTGCCTCTACTTTATTCAGCCAACGAGCTTGCTGCGCTTCTCAACGCCTCGCGTCGAGCGGGTCGCTAACGTGACCTTACTAGCGAGACATATATTAGCCATGCTACTCACTTGCCCATCGCTCAACTGTTGCATCCTTCCGGTTTTGTTTAACCTAAGTATATAGTATATAGGAAGATAGTCCTTGTCATCTGCTGCTAGGAAATGGTGAGTGCATTATCGTCCTCCGTGTAGGGCATAGTCTAGGACTCGTTCCTATAGTGTTTGCTGGAGTGTTCTGGATTGCAGGAGTATGTGGAGCCCATAGTAGGCACGATTTCCATGTACAATGCGCCTTTGGACTTGACCGTTTACGTAGTCGTCCGAAGCGTCAACTGATATACGGCTTCCCAGTCGGGCACTGTGACGGTCAGTGCCACTTGCAAACATGTTGAATATCTAGATACTTTGGCATTGATCCTCAATTCAATTCTATTGTTTGGTGTTATTAGGTTCCTTCATCTAAAAAACTTTTTTCAATTTCCATTAAACTATGCAAAAAAAACATTAAGAATGCCTTCAATTTCTTAATGAGTTCTAGTAAATCGCAAGAAACTGTAAATAGATTATTTTGTTCTGTGTTGGTGACTAATATGGTCGTATTGCACCATAAATTTTAGAATCTAGCATCACCCTTCAAAGTTGCTTGCGAGCATGTGCAACTATGTCATTACGATTGAAGATATGATCGTACAACTAGTTAACACATTCAATGTTGAAGTTTAAATTAATCTTTTTTTATACATTTAACACCACTATCACACTCCCGCATCACAAAGAAGATCTGTTGAACACATAATTGACAGAGCGATACCAGTTTGCTGCTTCCAACTGGTATGAACAGGTATGCACTTAGAATGGCACAGACAGAACAATCGTAACATAGACAACACAAACTAATTTTGATAGGTTCTATCCATCCCTTAATGGAGGCGCTTCCAAACAGTCAGCTTAACACCCGATCGTGCCATGCGGTTTATCGAGCAGGTGTGAATTGAAGTGGCTGAAAATAAACCTAAATGTGACATTTTTATTTTCCCGTTCGCACAAAACTTGCGCATGATCTGATTTGATTGATCGAAAGGCCACTGCTGCTAAAGGCGGCACTTTTAATTGTGCACAGATGTGCTGCATCTTAGAAGCTTCGCTGAAAAAAAAAACCTGATAGTGGTCCTCTTTGTCAGGGGATGCAAATTTAAGCAAGGTTACAGTGTGCGATTGAAACGCTTAAAACTTGTCCTCCCCCAACAGGCTGTCATAACACGGCCGTGCGCCTGATGTTTGCCGCATTTAGAATAATTTGCCTTTACCCTAATGATGTCGTTCCGTTTGCTGAACGGGTACCTTCCCCAACGGTACAATGATGCTAGTTTGTAAGATTACAAATTATTAGTTTATTATTCCGCTGCCAACCGTTAAATGTCAGTCAATTTTACGCGCCCGGCCGCACTCGCCCGTCCAAGGTGGAGTGATGCACGCTCCGGCCAGAACGCGAATCTAGGATCGGCCGCGTGCCAAAGCACCAAATGGCGCCGCTTTTCGAACCAGCGAACGGAGGAGGATCCTCCCAAGCTACACTGAAAAATATTGTGCATTGCATCATCGCCATCACCACCATCAGCGTCGTCATCTGAGTCGTCTTCAAGATATGCGGCCGGGCGTAGTTGAGTGTGACCGGACCGGGGCGATCCGATTGGTCGGATAGAGCAATTTTGCATAAAAATCGCCCAGATGCCGTGTTGCAATGTGGGCAAACGGTTATGTTTTTACACGATTCTAGATGGCCAGGATTAAGCGCAGCGCTTGGGCGATTGGGCTGAACCAATAGCTTCAGGTGTAATGATTCGAGCGATAAGTCCCGACGGCTCGCGATGCACTGGTGTGGATGGCGATCGAACTTGATCTTGTGAGTTTGGGGCAAATTACATGCCATGCACATATCTTTACGATCCGGTAGCTGGCATAAACGATGCTGACCGACACAACTTTAAAGCGTGTGAACATGAAATTTCGACACCCGGACAACCGGTTGACTTTACCGGGCGTTGCGAAGAAGGGAAGAGAAAGCAAAACTCCCGACCCGTTTGGTGGCGTAAGTACACACCGGGTGTCATAAAACTGCGCCGCATCTGGTTAATAAATTTGCTTGAAAACTGTTTTAATTAACTACCCAGTCGTCGTCGTCGTCTTCGTGGTCACCATCTTGCAGTTCGCAGCTCATATATTATGGCCAGTACGCGTGCTTTAGCTGCATTGCAGCTCAATGGGCTGTGTTCGGGTGAAGATTAATGGACGATTGGATCGTTTTGTTACCCCAACATCTTCACCAGCAGTGGCGCTTTGTCCGCGTTGACGGATGAGTTCACGTCAAATGTCAGCCATCAGCACGGATCGTAACATCGTGCTTTGGATGAAGATGAATTAGCTACCGACCATACCAAAGGTGAAACGAATTAACAACCGATTGACCGGCAAGTGAATCGTTTACATTTGGGCACTCGCTGTGACGGGTTGGTAGGTTAGTTGCGAAAACTAACAATCAAAATATTTCACGCGTGCGTAAGTCTTCTCCCGCGGGCAGTTAAATCAGGAACCGATTAAATTCTCATTAGAACCATGTCGCCACCGATAGTGGATGCGCAAGGTTGAGCCCGAAATGCCGGACCACTAATCGAAAGATCATCCGAAAGAGCGAACTCTAGCTCCGTTACGATACAGTGGGTGACCTTGCGAAATCTTCTCTCTCTCACCCCACGCCAAGGAGCAACGTGCGACATTAGAGGAAGCAATTTCCATAAACTTAAACAAAGTGCACCGCAAGACATCGCCACCCTACGATGGTGGCCGCCAGCTAATTGCAACCCGGGAAGGTGGCTCCCATCGTGTCCATTTGTCCGTCTGCTCACGCTTGCACAGTCCGGTCGAAGATCCGTGTCCCCAGCGATTGAAATGTCAAGTGAAGCAACTTGTCCGGATTGACGTTTTGCCTGCAGAAGTAGAATAAATATAGAGTTCTTCTCTAGGGGCGCTGATCTTTTCACCCTCTTCTAGCTCATCCAGCTCGTCCGAGCTAGCCTTATCCTCCGTTTGCATTATTTATTTTGGGAATTTGGGAATTCACCAATCTCTTCCTTCTCAGCAGCTTCAGGCTGTGGGTACGCCGTTTGACAAAAGAGAAAATGATACAGTACCAACCACAGCCGCAGGGCATTACCACATGTTTGTATGGTGTCGTGTCCATCCAGTGCGCATCTGTCACTCACAAACCTTGCAAAGCTCGGTCGACTCCGTCCGGCCTGCGTAAGGTACCGGAAAGTTCAGAAACGTCATTACAATACCGAGTATGATTTATGAGCGATACTGTCGCAACGTTTCGAGGCAGCGAGGATCGGAGTTGTAGCGCTTCAATTTCTATCGTTGCCAACCATTCTGGAGTCATTCTTGGGAGCAGGATGTTTAGCTGATTCACGCTCAAATCCCACACCGGCACGATTGCTTTCGGGTCGCGTTCCTGGTTTACCTTTAATGCTGCGGCCAGTGGTGATCCCATAAATCAACCGAAACGCTGCTTGGAGGAATGCAATTTGCCGCGGTAGTTATCATCAGCAACTCAGTGCAAATAAAAAAAAAATGGTGCAATATTGCATAAGTGACGAAGAGGGGGTTGAGAAATTGGAGACAAGTCATATGGGTAGCGGTGATTCGTTGTGATTGAAATCAATTTGCGTACGCAGGGCGGGCTAGGTGGTTATTTTCTAATGTGTCCCATAAAGAAAGCGTGAAAGGTTTATTGATATGCTTTCCCGTTGGGTGGACTGATGCGTGTGCGCATACGGTTAAATCATCAATCTTTCTATCTATAATATCAATTTTCTTTAGTGTACTGGAATGTGCGTTTGAGAGTCGTTTTTGTTGCTTTTGATTTTACCGTCAAGGGAAAATATTTATTTGAACATTCTGAAGTTATAGGCACAGTTTATTATTTCTTTTAAAGTTTTCGTGTTTACTTATTCGAAATTATTTATCCTTTGTTTCAAATGACTTGCTTTTCACAAAACAATTTTTAACAAATAATCCAAAATATAAAGATATTGAATTTCTTTAGTACATTGTACATTATTTATCATTTCTTATCAAAGGTTTGTAATATTCGTTTTTAATTGCGTCATAAACTCGAAAGAGCGGTCATATGTTTGTATATTTCATCTGGAAGCTGGATAGGACTCAATTTACAGTACGGTTAAATACCAAACAGCGGCGCCGGTCTTCACATGGCAGGACCGAGAACAACATTAATCTCCTGTATTTTTGAATATTATCCTAATCTTTCTGTCTTACATTGATTATGTGATTTAAGTTCATAGTACATTCTTCAGACTAAGTTCGTAGGGTTCTACTCAGGGGTCTTTTGAAGATAGTCCTTCAAATGCTGATCCAGTGGCAAACTATTCGCAGGAGAAAACATGTCCTTCTTTTGGCCACTATTCTTGATTGAGTTGAAGTTATAATAATGTCCGCTCTTTCCGCTCAGCTTGTTTTAAGCTTCGAACCAGTTAAACTGCGATCCATGGAATTTTAATAAACTGCGTGTTATCTAGTAGGATAGGAGGAGAAATGTCACGTGTTGGTGCATAAAAAGAACTTTCCGATGCATATTGGGCTGGTAATACTCTTACACGATCTGCCATTGATCTGTGTATGCAAGGAAACGGGACTAGCAGGCAACCATACGAGATCATTTCCATTCCTAGTATTAACTCGAGCCTAATATACATAAGCTATAGTTGAAAAACTTTTTTATTATATTAAGAGTTTAGACTGTCTGTTACATTTTCGCGAGAGTAGTCGTACTCATCAACAGTTCTGGTTTAATTAACTTTGGTTGACTTAGTGTGTAAAATCCTTCAGTATATGCACTGTATGAATTTTGGCCGTAATTTTGGCTGTACATGAATAAACAAATTGTTTTGTTGCCCCGGAAGATAATGATGATGAACACTGTTTTACGCAGGAGTGATGTACAGATAAGTGATCGCACCTTCGAAGTCGTCCAATAATTCACCTATCTGGGGTCAAAAGTCAGCACCGACAACAACATAGACGTTGAGTTGCGCGCAAGGCTGCTGGCTGCCAACCGGTCATACTACAACCTGAGGAAACTTCTCCACTCAAAATACCTGTCGCGACGGACGAAGCTGGGACTGTACAAAACCTTTATAGTCCCAGTACTCACATACGCCTCTGAGACATGGACTCCGTCAGGCTCCGGTGGGCTGGTCATGTCATGAGAATGGCACCGGACGACCCGGCCCGTAATGTCCTTTTAGGCCGTCCACATGGACAGAGGAGGCGTGGTAGGTCCAAACTGAGATGGCGTTGATGCGTCCGCCAGAACGGCCGGGATAACGGATTGGCAGACGACGGCGCTAGACCGTGAGCGGTATCGAGGATTGTTGCAGCAGGCCAAGACCGCGATGCGGTGGTAGTGCCTGATAAGTAAGTAAGTAAGTAAGATAATTAAGGTTTCAGTAAACAGGTATGGGGCGGCCCGGTGGTGTATACGATAGCGGCGCCGGTCTTCACTCGGCAGGACCGGGGTTCGAATTCCGGCGGACCACCTCCCCGTACGCAGGACTGACTATCCAGCTACGGGTATAACTAAGTCACAGAAAGCTAGCAAATGGCTAGCAGGCCAAGACCTGCCGAGGTTGTAGTGCCAGAGAAGAAGATGAAACAAGTACCCAAAATTATTCATTTGAAAAAAGCTAGACAAACTCAAAGTAGCAATACGTTTAGGACATTTTGAATTAAACTGCACTGCACAACTTTTGCTATTACCTGTATTAAAAACCTCTTAAAAACGGCTAGATTTTATTTGTTTTCTTTGTATTTGCTTTTATAGCTGACTTTGAAGTTCCTTTCACAACAAGAAAAAGCATTTTTAAAAGCTTTTAAAAGCTTCACTATCGCAAAGCAATCTATTCCTACGGTTTCCTCTAACGAAAGCAAATAGACAAACTAGCGATCGGAAACGATTCTACCGTGGGTGTTTTAACCTCAAGGTCACGACCGTTCACCGGTTTTCGATTTCATTCCCGTTTGCTCACTTTCATGCCGTCGTGAATTTACTGGGAAATAAATATTCTACTTAAGTGTCGCCTTAATCGAAAATTAATTGCCATCATTACACAGAAAAAAGGGAAACCACGAGCTACCTTTTTTGTTTTCCTCGTTGTGGTGAGATATCTTCCCACCTTCCGTGGGTGAATGGTTCGAATTATGCTTGGAAGCAATACACCCTGTTATGATTGATGATGGGCCGCACTTCATCACACCTTTTTGTTGGAGGCATTTTTTGTGCTCGTTCATTGAAGTTGGCCTTACAGGTGCATATTTTACAATCCGGCAAAACCATTTAGTTGCTGCTGAAAGTTGAACTCACAAACGGATTCTTCTGATGAATCACGGCCTAGTTTGACTTCCTTATCGCTACCTAAGCTGATCAGATTTGCGATGGAATAATTCACACCTCTATCGGTCGATAGAGTAATTTTATGATTGGAATAATGGGTTCGGGACTTTCTAAGATTATCAGCAGTGCGCGGGCTGGTCGGTCGAGTTCACCAGTCGTAGCTTACCTGTTCGGGTGGGACCTCGTTTGAAAAAGGGCATCCAGACGCTCGTCCACACTGCAGTAGTGAGTAAGGAGGAAAAAAAGGGTCTACTGGGTGATTCTACGTAACATTTATCCGCTCGCGCAACTGGATCGTAACACTTAACCTCGGTGACTTCGAAAGGCAAACGATGCACGACTGCCTTCAACACACCGTACTCTTCATTTTTCTTGACCATCCGCTGCAGTTTTTGGTCGATGTGGAACGAATGTCAAAACTAGAGCCTCAAGAAAATCATACTCACTCGAAACGAAACTTTTGGAGAACATTTCTGGTAGGATAGTAATGAGACGTTTAGGAGATGCAGAAAAGGATAGCTGGTAACCATAACCAATGCAACATTGTATGGGAACTATGTTATCACTAATATTCGCACCACAGCGATCATGGAAATCGTATACTATTATTTTACACACACACCCGCATACCACTGCTAAACGACACAAAAGACGATAATGTTTAACCTATTAACAGCATTAAAGCGTGTCAAACGAGCGGTGCTGGTTTGATTTGACTGTGGGCTGAAATATGATACTGTTGCATTACGATGCACCGTCTACAATTGCCAACGTACAGTGGATGGGAAATATTAGTTACGGCTTGTTACTAGCCTACATTTGGAGCCATTCAACAGTTCCTTTACAGCCGGTTAGGGTAGTTTATCAGAAGAATTACTGTGCTTTTAAAATTAGATAATATCTCTAGTACGATTCTACTTGTATTTTAATCATTTTATGGCGACTAGGTTTGCTATGAAAATTATATATAATTTAACACAATCTTAAGCTACTCGTAGCTAGATTTTGCAACAGAAATTGAAGTTAATTTATTTTCACCTTCTCACAAAACACAACTTGGCGTGCATTTTAGCCCTTTGCAACCTTTACAAATCATTCCCTTTTTTTTCATTCTCTATTCATTCACACCTCTGTCGGTGGTACAAACGAACAAGAAGAGTCGCCCACGGATCATCTTGATTCGAGCTCGCACAAAAGCACACAAAACAGGCAAAATAAATATCCGTCAACTTTGCGAAGAAGCGTGAGAAATGAAAAACTCATTTCCCCATTTTGCGAAACACTCAAATCGGTCGCACACCCAACACGGGGTGGTCTGGTGTTTTGCGAAAATTTGTGATTACATTTTATTTCGCCGTAGCCGTACATCATCTCTCGAATGCACTGCTCGAGTGTTGGTACAATAAAAAAAAAGAACAACAACAAACTAAACGCACACCTCTCCCGGTAAGGTGGGAGAGAAAATTTATGTGGTTCACTATCTTCGGGATCTTTGCCTTTCCTCGGGGCATGATATTTGAGTGTGATGTTCTCTTCTGCTCGTGCTACACGAACTGCCAAGAATGTACCATCGTGCAGTTGACCTATTAAACAGAAACACATTCCACCGAATTTCGTTTTGCTTTTTTGTTGTTGTTTGGGTGGATAATTGGTTTTAGATAAAAATATACAAAAGACTCATCGGAAAACAACGAGGAAGGCGTTCGGTGCAACCCAAGATGAAGATGCAGATGATATATGAACACACGATTCGGTTCTTCTGGTACTCGGTAGAATGAATCATTTGACGTGATCGTGAACCGTGAACACGCAAATCAACCCAACGGTTTTAGGGAGTGTGTGGTATTCGACCTCTGCACGGTTCAAGTACGGCTCGATGACAAATTAATTTTCGCACTTTATCGATCAAATGCCATCGGTGTCGCTGTACGGCGGGTGCGATGATGGTACAAATGCATTCGCTCGTGTTCGGTAGGGAAATACATTAGTTAGCGGTGAGTTATGCTGACTTTTTTCATAGTAAAAAACTTCCAAGAATTTTTGTTCATGTAGCCAAAGATATAATTTCAAACCAGGCTTTAAATAAAATGTTGAATTTCATTAATATATCCCACTTAGTGATTGATAATTAAAAAGGTTATTAAATAGTCACCCTGGCCAATATATTGGTGTCGATTTAAAAGCCAATCACATTCGTGGCATAAACGTAACCAATTAAAGATTCAAGTGCTGGGCGATATAACTTGCAATAAAAATGCGAAAATTGAAATGTCAACCAGTTTATGAGTGTGATCATAAACTGATGCTTTTAACAAGATGAGTGCGCTCAGTGGCTTCCCGATACTTACGCTACCTCGGGTCACTGCGTAATTAAAAATTATTGATCTGTTTGTGTGGGAATCGTTCAAAAGAAAATCTGTTCAATTTAAATGCATTTGAATTTAATGTTAAGAGGCCTTTCTTAATACAGCAAAGAAAACATTATTAATTTGCTTAAATGGAAAATCTAGTATTGTCTTAAAGGTTAAAAGAATCAAAAAGAAATGTTTGATTCCAAATGGTACATAGTATTCTTCAAAATATATGATTCATCCGAATTTAGTGTAATTTACGTATAATATTTAGAAATACTAATTTAATTACGCACAAGAGTACTGGCTGCCAACCGGTCATACTACAGGAAGAGGAAATGGCACTGTATAGATTAATTATAGTCTCAGAGCTCGGATACGCCTCTGAAACATGGACTTCGTCCAAAATTGATCATCGTGCAGGGAATTAAACTCGTCAAGCACTGGTGAGTTGGCAAATCATTAGAATGACATCTAATCCATAATCCTCGGGATTAGCATTGAGGACTTCTGCAGCAGGCCAAGATCACAAAGCAGGTGTAGTGATTGATAAATAAGTAAGAAAGCAAATAAGCAAGTAACGAAGTAAATAAAAATGCGTTTATCTTAAAAGAATTTAAATAGTTATCTGTATTACGTACAGTACAACGAAAAAGTAGGCGCTTTTACATTTAAGGCTCCCCTGGTAAATTATCAATATCAATTATATTTTTAGGCACATGTATTTCTTTGGTTACATCTATTGCATGAAAGGAATTGTCTCTACCTGGTGTACATAATAAAGCGAACTTATTGGTAGCACAGATCTCCAAAACGGAAATCTATAGCACAGAGACAGATACTACGTTATTAGGACGCATTTTGTGAAAGACAACGTAGTACTGTACATGTAATATTTTGAACGTAATATTTAAAGGAGAACGCATTGAGACACAATAGTTCTCAAATTATATAAACTACTACCAGTGACTCATGTGATTGTTATGTCTTCGTGCAATTTTGTTTTTTTTTTTCAGTTAGAACTCTTCTACCGCTGATGGTTTGTAATGGCTAGTATCCATTCCAAGTCCATTCCATACCATTGGCAAAAAGGTTTAAATGTTACACGTCATTAAGTATCTCAGAAGAAAAAAAAATGTAAGCTTTATTATTCTGCTTTTTCTCTGACTTTGCAACCTCAGCAGGTTTTGTCCTGCCATTACTAGCTTTCTGTGACTTGGTTTTACCTGAAGCTGGATAGTAAGTCCTGCGTACGGGGTGACGGTCCGGTCTCCGGTCCTGCCGGCGTGAAGACCGGCGTCGATATCGTATATACCACCGGGCCGCCCCGAAAGCTTTATTAGCTTTCGATAAGACCAATCATTCAAAAGTTTGTTGGGAGTCCGTTGTTAGGAACAAAACCATAAATTAAAAACATACAATGAAATAAGGTATACAACCAATGGATTTGTATACCTGGACATGGACAGGAATGACAAACAAATCCCATCCGGATCGAATTAGCGTAACCTGGACTAACCATTCAGCTCCGAGTATCATCAAACAAAACATGTTAGTTATTCCAAATCAAGGGTATCGTAGAGCCTAAGCAGAACAAGAGAAATTGTTCAATGCAAAACATATCTTAAAAGCAATAAAACCTAAAAAAAACACTGGATGATTTAGCATAGACATTTACATCCTTAGTAAAGCTATCTTTTTTAAATTTTTTCAAATATACTAGATATTGAGTTAAAAAAATTAAGTGATACGAGGAACGATAGTAACAAGGTTATAATTATTTTTAATCATTATACCATTTTAATACATTAACCTACTCTTTACGCGATCTTGGCGAATATGTAAGAATCGAACAGTTTTCTTAGAATCTATTCTCTACGTTTTTCGATAATCTTTCGTTTTGGCCTTGATGAAGGCCTTGAATAATCCTTGTCCAGACTTATTTCTCATCATTTTAGATGATCCATAACAGTTAAGAACAGTATTTATGTGACATTAAGAACAACGTAAAAAGATTTTCTCATGTCACAATTTTCGAATTCTTTAGAATTCGCGATCTAAATCAAGAAACGTGTGTAGTACCGTTTAAGCTAATGGCGTTATGTTGCGCATCAAATGATTTGTTGAATATCATTCTAAATGATTAGGTGTAAGAGACATCTGTAAGCAAGTTCTTTACGTCATAATAGTTTTACTTACCTCGAATAGTTCGAATGGTAGGGAAGTGTCAAGTGATATTTTTCCCAAAGATTTCAGCATTCCTAGCTAGCAAAAAATTGAATTCATCAATCACAATAAAGTTGTCAGGCCAGACTTTGGAGAACAATCGCATTTCATGCCTACCTACCGTACAACGCTTAAACGTTTTGAAATTTAACCTTTGAAAAACTATTCATTAAACTACTCCTCATTAGAAACATTATTCATCGCAACACATCAAGAAGATGAGCCCAAAACTGACGCAATATCGCAATGTTGCGTTAATATCAAACGCATGTTCTCTCACCATTCAGGCGTGCTTGATAAAGCTGTCCCATCGTTCATCTTCCCATACTTACTGTCTTACTGTGTCCCGTTTGACATCATGTGTGCAACTTTAATAAAGCGACAATCTGCCGACACCAAATTTAGGCACATCTTCATCCACCAGAGCACAGCACCAGAGTCGCCCGCGGGCCACTGACCTTTTCCATGTCGTTTCTTGCGCATGCCGAAACGAAGAAGAACAACTGTTTGTAATACCGTCAACCATTATTTCCTGACATTGAACCTCTCGGCAGCTTTCGAAACGGTTCGCGAATCGGGGTGGCGGCACCATTTGCCAAACAAAAGACTTCCCCATGAACATTGCCTATCGGGTCGGTACATGTACGCGCGCGGGATCTCTACACGATCGATGCGAGCTGGCCAAATGAAATGGCCAACGGCGGTTCGTGTCTTTTAAATTATATCGTTTTGCGGAGCAATAACTCAGAACTCCTATCAGGGTGCTGATTACCGCACTGGGGAGTAGATATAATTGAGGGTCATTACGGAGTTGCAGTTTTGTGCTGTTTCTGTCTTCGGAAGCTGCCTTTTTGATTGTTTGTTTTAAATTCTGCCATTTGCCTCCACCGTGCTTCGATGCGGGCTGTCAGCTGATCAAGCATTGATTGTACGTTGCGATGTACAAAGTTGTGGCAGATGATGTGTATTTAGCTCAGCAATAGATTATTAGCTATTGATTACAAAGAAAAGGGCTCTTGCTTGGTAAAGAAAACATCAAACATTTTAAAAGACCAGAGAACCTAAAATTTCGTAACAGTAAAGGCAAACATTCACTTATAGTTGCTAAACATTACCATCATGTGCGATGATGTCAGTAAAATTTGAGGATACGAAAGAACTGCTCACCTTTACCCAACATGGGCATAATAAAACTAATTTTCAACACGCCTTACCCTTTCGCACTCGACACCGATTTGTTCGAATGTGGTTTTTATTTAACCAATCCCTTTTGTTTCTCCCAAAAAAAAAATCTAGGCTAGTGCATCCCTTAGCACCTTTTTTCTGTGTTGAGCGTCTTGTTGAGGGTTTTTACGGTCAAAGAACAAAGTGACTTCAACGCAATGTAAGACACGAACCCGCTCTATGGCAATCGTTTGTGGTTTGTAAATTTGCTTCTTTTTTTCTCGCTCGTCTGTCCACGAAAACAGTTCACGGTCTGGCCTTTCCGTACACCTGAAATCGATACCGTTCGCGTTTTGGTGGGGCCAGCTTTTGACAGAGCGGCGCCATTGCCCGGGGATCATCCCTTTGTATGCGCTGGGCGCTGAAACAATGCCACATCCACCGGGGAGCCGTCGATCGTCGTCTCCATCACGACGCAATCCACCATGTGCGGGCCTTTTGTGAGGTACGGATCGAGATGATGAGTGATGGAAGTCCATCTTTTTTGACATCCGCCGGTGGCGAATCCCTCAAAACCTTGGGACTTAGGGTTTACCGGACAGGGCAGAGCCCGGTCGTGGTCAAATGCAAATGCAATGGACCGGTGAAGACGAACGCGTGAAGGCTTTGGTTGGTTTATGGTGAGGTTCGTCGGTGGCAGAAGAGCGATTCCCTGTGGACAGCTTCGTTTGCCGGATCGATGGGCAGCCGCAGTACGCAGATGTGTTAACATGCTTTATTGCAGTCGTGTGGGTGCGTTCGGATCCGTCTTAAGAACTGTACACGGTTCGTGCACGTTTTCACGTGGAGTCGATTTTTGATTTCGGAGGGAGGTTACGAGTGGCGAGTCTGTACCCTTCTAAGGAGAAGGGTTAAACATTTTTTTATAAACAGGGTTGTTTGAACAAGAAACGGAATCATTCATGATTTGGGTAACAGTGTTGTTAATAAGATTTGCATACTGAGATTTTTTTAAATAATAATTGTGGCTTCTGCGTATTCATAAAGAAGTAAAAATATCATACATTAATGACAGACACATATATAACCCAATAAAAAACTTTAAAATCCTTGAAGAATGGTAAGAAGTAACTGAAGATCCTAATACCATGAACTTAAATTACAGTTGTATATTAAACTCTCTTTGTCCAAAGATGATGATTGATTGCACAAAGGTAAGATCACCGTTTGTAGAGTTCGAGATTGTAGCGGCTAGCTCTTCGACACATATGGTGCTAAAAAAACGTTCGATGGAACGAGGTGATCAGAAATTATCGTTACTCCTAAAAAGAATCAATATCCCAGAGACGTATGCTAGTCCTGTGATTATAGATGTCCTAGCTTCGTCTTTTTCGACAGGTATTTTGAAAAGGGAAGTTTCCTCTATATAGGTGAAGTTTTGGAAGAATTTGAAGGAACGATCACATATATGTACATCACCCTTGCGTAAATCAATATTTGTTAGCAGGGCCACTGACGGTGCCATCATCGTTATGGCTTTCGTCTCGTCAATCTACAACCCGAGATTTTGTGCCGAGTTTGCTCGATCCTTTGGTAATGTCTGGCTCTAATCAATACTTACTTACTTACTTATCAGGCGCTACAACCGCTTCGCGGTCTTGGCCTGCTGCAACAATCCTCGATACCGCTCACGGTTTAGCGCCGTCGTCTGCCAGTCCAATATCCCGGCCGTTCTGGCGGACGCATCTACGCCATCACTCCATCTCAGTTTGGGCCTACCACGCCTCCTCTGTCCATGTGGACGGCCTAAAAGGACTTTACGGGCTGGGTCGTCCGGTGCCATTCTCATGACATGGCCAGCCCACCGGAGCCTGGCGAGCCTAATTCGCTGCACGATGGTAAGATCACCGTACAGCTCATAGAGCTCGTCGTTGTAGCGGCTCCTCCATTGTCCTTCCACACATACGGTGCCAAAAATCCTTCTGAGCATCTTCCTCTCGAACGCGGCTAAGAGGGTTTCGTCAGTTTTGGACAGAGTCCATGTCTCAGAGGCGTATGTGAGTACTGGGACTATAAAGGTTTTGTACAGTCCCAGCTACGTCCGTCGCGACAGGTATTTTGAGTGGAGAAGTTTCCTCAGACTGTAGTATGACCGGTTGGCAGCCAGCACCCTTGCGCGCAATTCAACTTCTATGTTGTTATCGGTGCTGACTTTTGACCCCAGATAGGTGAAGTTTTGGACGACTTCGAAGGTGCGGTCACCTATCTGTACATCACCCCTGCGTAAATCAGTGTTTGTTAGCAGGGCCGCTGGTGGTGCCACCATCATTTTGGTTTTTGCCTCGTTGATCTCCAACCCGAGGTTCAGTGCCGCATGCTCGATCCTTTGGTAAGCTTCTGCTACATAGGAGAGCCTCAAACCAATGATGTCTATGTCATCAGCGTATGCCAAGATCTGGAGTGACTTATAGAAGATGGTCCCCGAAGTTTCCACCTCCGAGTCTCGGATGGCCCTCTCTAGCGCCAGATTGAATAGGAGGCAAGCAAGCCCGTCTCCCTGGCGCAGACCCTTGGTGGTAGCAAAGGGCCCTGAGAGTTTTCCATCCACCTTCACCTGGCATGTGATGTTGGTCATCGTCATACGTACAAGCCTGGTAAGCTTGGCCGGGATTCCAAATGAGCTCATTGCGTCGTACAGTTTTACCCTGGCTATGCTATCGTATGCGGCTTTAAAATCAATGAAGAGATGGTAGGAGTGTAGCTGCTGTTCCGCCATCTTCTCCAAGATTTGCCGCATGGTGAATATCTGGTCAGTGGTTGATTTTCCGTTTCGGAATCCTCTCTGATAGTTTCCAACTATCTCTTCAACGAATGGGACAAGCCTGTCTTGTATAACTAGGGAGAGAATCTTGTAGGCGGTATTCAACACCGTAATACCCCTGTAGTTGCTGCACTCTAGCCTATCTCCCTTCTTGTATATGGGGTAGATGATGCCGAGATTCCAATCACAAGGCATCGATTCGCTATCCCATACCTCAGTAATGATTTGATGAATTTCCTGTTCGAGTGCTGCACCTCCGTTTTTGATCAGCTCGGCTTCTATTCCGTCGGTACCTGGTGCCTTGTTGTTCTTGAGCCGACGGATGGCCTTTCGTGTGTCTTCAATGCTAGGTGGCAGTAGCATGATATCATCTGCTAGTGGAGCCTCTAGCTGTTCGTTGAACTGATCATTTAATAATTCATCAAAGTACTGAGCCCATCGCGAGAGGACCTCTGGCTGGTAACTGACCAGATTTCCATCCTTATTCCGACAGCAGGTCACCTTAGGTCTGAAGTTGTTTCGGTGGCCTGCTATCTCTTGGTAAAACTTTCTTCCTGGTCGGTGACGCACTCTTATTTCTTGAAGTTCCCGCACTCGTTGGTCTTCCCATGCTTGTTTTTTGGTGCGGTGAACTCTTTTTTCCTCTCGTCTGAGCCGTGAATATTCCTCTGCGCATGCCCGCGTTCTATGCCGCTGTTGCATTGCTCGGTATGCACAGTTCTTACGTTCGGTCACTTGTCTACATTCATCGTCGAACCAGCCAGATCTGGTGTTGTCCCGACGTGGTGGGAGTGTGGTATTGGCACAGTTGATTATCTTTGTTTTTAGAGCGTTCCACCGTTCGCTCGTAGTTATGTACTCGTTTGTTGGTAGTAGAGCCTCACCTAAAGCGGCTTCGAAAGCCTGTTGGACATGACTGTCCTTTAGGGAGTCCGTGTTGAGACGAGCC
>KZ062151.1:155044-176489 GCA_002091835.1 Anopheles maculatus | reverse complement strand
TACGTTCTGACGTTTAACAGGCTCGACTGTCTTCTGCGGCTAATCAACACGTGGTCTCTCTGGTTGGAAGTGGCTTCATCCGGAGACACCCACGTAGCTTTGTGGATGTCCCGACGCGCAAACTTGGTACTTCCGACGACCAGATTGCTTGAGGCTGCAAGCTGGACCAATCTACTACCATTATCGTTGCTGTGCTCATGTAGACTGTGACTTCCAATGTATTGGCGGTACATTGGCTCCCTACCGACCTTTGCATTGAAGTCCCCCAGGATGATTTTTACGTCATACCTGGGACACTGGTCAATGATTTTTGTGAGGAGGCCATAGAACAGGTCCTTATCCTCCTCGTCCTTGTCTTCGGTAGGGGCGTGAACGTTAATGAGGCTGATGTTGAAGAATCTGCCTCGCATGCGCAGGGTGCATAGCCTATCATTGATGGCCTTGAAGCCGATGATCTCGGATTTCAGCCGGGGACCTACGGCGAAACCCGTTCCGAACATGTGGTGGCGGTCGTGGCAGCTATAATAGATGTCGTAGCAGTTGCTGCCACGCCTGTTATGCGCACCATTCCCTAGCCATCGAATCTCTTGTAATGCTACAAGGTCCATGCTCAGTGTGGCTAGGGCGTCATCGAGTTGCTTCAAGGCTCCGGCTCTGTAGAGAGTGCGTACGTTCCATGAGCCCATATTAATCGTAGTCCGGGGGCGGTGCGGGGGGCTAAAATCGTTAAGTCCGGGTCTCGAGAAATTATCTAAGCTTTCTGGTCCATGCTCAGTGTGGCTAGGGCGTCATCGAGTTGCTTCAAGGCTCCGGCTCTGTAGAGAGTGCGTACGTTCCATGAGCCCATATTAATCGTAGTCCGGGGGCGGTGCGGGGGTCTAAAATCGTTAAGTCCGGGTCTCGAGAAATTATCTAAGCTTTCTGTAGTCATCGTAGTGTACTTGAGACAGGGTGACTGGCCCTGCGCTCAAGCCCCCAGTACCTCTGGAGGGCCTCGTGGTGGTTGGGTTTTTCGTCTGGTAACCCACCCGACGTTCAGGCAGTCTGGTTACCCAGTCTGCCCACCCCCCTCCTGTTCAGCCGAGCTCCACCATCCGCCCAAGGGGTTGGGACTGGCCCGTTTACCCAAGCTTGGATATACGGTGGAACAGGTCACCACTCTGCACGACGGGGACGTGACGGAATAGGAGTTGAGTAGGAGAGCCTATGTAACCCTTTGCAGGGTCTCGGATCCTACCCCATTAGCAGAGCGGCTCTAATCAATTATGTCTATATTATCAGCGAAAGCCAGAATTTGGATTGACGTATAGAAGAGGGTTCCCGAAGTTTCTACGGCTGAGTCTCGGAAGGCTCTCTCTAACGTCTGATGGCAGGAGTGCAGCTTGCCATATGATGAAGATCTACTTAGTGGTTGAATTTACGATTGGATTCCTCTCAGACAGTTTCCTACTTCGTTCTTCGATGAATGGGACAAGTCGATCTATTTATCACCGTAATAGCCCTGTAGTTGCTCAAAAAGCTCGGTTCGCTTTCCAATAACTTAGTAATACCTTGATGAATTACTTTATTATTTTACTTCGAATGTTTTGCTACTAATTGCATATTTATTTGTATCTTAAACCCTTACGCGACGATCATCACTTTTGTACCACACTGTATTGTTCCGTGAGGTTCATTTTTGTTGTTGTTTCTGTGTTGTTACCCATCCCATCTCTTCTACGAGGTGCAAATTCATTAATCTCAACATGAATGGAAAAGGCTTGCAAAGTGACGGACCGATCGTAATGACATTCAAACTTACCGCCCTTGCACACCCTTAAGTGACGGGCGCCCCCAGCTTTCCCAGCCCAGCATCACTCGCACAATGCGTTCTATGTCCGACTAGGTGGGGAGCAGTTTTGAGATTTTTTTTTGCAGTTTTGGGAATCTCGCTTTTCCTTTCACGATCGTCCCTATCGCCGTCTCGCGATCTTACGCTATCATTCTGATTGTTCTCGGTGGGTTGTTGTTGGGCTCTCGCTCATCTGCATCGTGCATCTCAGCCCAGCAGACGGTTCTATTCGTAACCGGCACACCTGTGCGTTCCGAGCTGCGAAGGTATTGTGATTAGTGAACCGCATTTTCGTGTAATGTTGCCGATTTTTTCCCCCTTGTTGCTTTATTTATTTGACTTCATTTTTTTCGGGGGTGGTCACCGTACACCTGCCTCCCCGATTGGAGGTAACGGAACGGTCCGTGTTTGGAAGGTGGCTTAGGTTGTTGTATAAATAAAATTGCCAATGGCAACACCGAAGCTAGTTTCGTGTCGGTGTTTGGATAGTGCAGATTATCGATCGGTTCGCTCCGTGCAGATTAGCTAGCTTTTTCGGTGAATGGTGGGATACGGCGTCGAAGCAGTAGTTTGTCGCGTTTGGTAGTGTTTAGGGTTTACAAAAGGGTTGTTGTTTTTGCTGAATAAATCGGTTAAGTTTGCAAAACATTGTACCTCAAAATGACTAGCTTCAGCTTTACGGTAAATGTGATGGAAAGGATAAAAAAACAGGATAGTGCTTATCCGCACAATACGCATCCGCTTTCATTCTAGAAGTTTGCACTGGTGCTTGTGATCGTGGCGTGCGGTGTTACGGCCAAACCTCAGAATCAGTATACGCATAACAGCTACAACAAGAACACGGGTGTGCGCAACACGTCGGTTGGACATCGGTTAACTAACCAGCACCAGCAGTACCAGCAGCAGCACCAACAGCAGCATCAGCAACACCAGCAGCAGCAACAGCAGCAACATCAGTCGCAGCAACATTTCGCACATCAACGTCAGCCGCAAGCTTTACGGGCGCCGCTGCTACCACCGCACAATCCTGCCCAGTTTAGCCAACGGTTGCAAGTAAGTAATGAATTGGAAGTTTTGAACTGCAATAATTATTGACTCGAAATCAAATGCATACAAAGACTTTGGATTTCATTAGGAAGATGTAATGAACGCGTTTACAAATTGGAGATTTTGAACAGTCTGCAAGGCCAAGGATGTCTTTTGGAATTTTTGGCAGGATCTTTAATGAATTACAGAACTTTTAGTCTGTAAAATTGAATGTTTTGAGTTCAAATGCAATATAGATTGCCGTTCTGGAAGTTATGCATTACCTAACATTACCAAGATACCATCCTTTCCTACCGTATCATTACTTTTCCTCCTCTGCTGTATTTAGTTTAGTTTTGTGTCAGTTGTAATCAGTTCTCACGGACGTTACAAAAATAAGATAATATAAGAAAATAAGATAGTTTTTTACAAAAATCGCTAAAGAAACCTTTATTTTTCGGTTATTCTTTAACTCACTTACCAAGTTGCAGGCCTCTTTTTGACAGAAATTGGATATAAAATCTAAAGTATTGAAGTATTGTAGATTTGTAAAGTATTGAACATTGTTCTTGAACAATGTCGATAATTGCGACCCTAGAGTAATATAACAAATTGTTTGTAGAAATTAATAAACTAGAGGCAACTTTTACAGAATAGCAATGTCCTATGTCCACATACATATGTACAGTCAATTCTGGCAAGTCACCAAGTCCTTAACTATTGACCTTGAGTGTCATTAACATATGTAATTAGTTCAATATCTTCGAAATATATATTTCGTCAGTAAAAAGATGAACTTTTTTGACGAAATGAATTTCAAGTGTCATGGTACAGATGTTTGACAGCACTGTTGGCATGATCTATGCAAAGAACTCGATTATAATATGAGCTGGAACATTGATGGTGGTATCCCGGTCAGTTGGGAAACCTTATCATTTCAAGTAATAGCGCTTCTATTGGTGTGAATCTGAAGAAGGCTGAAGTCAAAAATAGTTTCTATTAACATTTTAAACAGAAAAAAAATCATTACACAGACATTGAAGAATTGATATTGATTCTCCTGTTGACTTCTCTTGTTGAAGGGACAAAACAACATTCGCTTTTTGATGCTCCCCTAAATAGTTGTAATTCTAATCTGATCGTTTGACATTTCATCCTGTTTCTTACCGGTGTACCTTTCTTTGCGCAACATATTTTCAGCAACCCTTCCCGAACGCAATCCGTCCCTTCGTGCCAATTACCTCTTACAGCAATGATGTTTCGTACGATGGTAGCTACTCGTACGCATATACCACCGGCGATGGACAGCAGCAACAGGCCCAGGGATACCTGAAAAATGCCGGCCGAAAGGATCTCGAGGCCCAGTCCGTGCAGGGCTCGTACTCGTACACGTCACCCGAGGGCCAGCTGATTACGGTGACCTACATTGCCGATGAGAACGGTATGAGCATCCCCACGACCCGAAGGTTATACCCATCCCATTGATGCGACTTTCTCGCTTCCATTCGGTTTCGCTAGGTTTCCGTGCCGAGGGTGCTCATCTGCCTACTCCGCCACCGATCCCGGAGGCGATCCAGAAATCACTCGCCCTGATTGCACAGACGCAACCGGTTTCGGCCCAGTTCAACGCCGCCTACAATCAGCCCCGTTTCCACCAGACCGGTCACGTGCCTTCGGCCAGCGGACACAACTACAACCGTTACGGTTAAACTAAGGCGACGCCACTTTCCCCATACTGACTGACCCCATACCATCCTTTGGTGCGGCCCTCGATCGTACTCAGCATGACAGGTACCTCACATATGTTGTTACACCATAAGTTAAACGTTTCGACCGAATCAAACCGTTGCCACATTCTACCGGAAGAGGGTCCGGATCGATTCGTCGCGGCGCTATTAAAATAACAATGGAGATTCCACGCGTAGCGTCGCGTTTGTTCTGATCGGGTAGACCACGATCGCTCAGCAAACCACACATACGAAACACACACACACACACATCCGTTCTCTCGTCTTTTCCACCTTCTCCATCGATGCATCTCTTCTCACCTGCTAGAGGATGCAATCTGTCCATTCAGTCGTAAACTACACGATACATTCGCTACGATACGCCAACCAAACGAACGGTTGTAAATCTTTTTCCACTGTCATTCGCCGCGTGTCCGCAGCTCACCGTGCACCAGCATCGGTATCGCAAAAATGCGCAATTAATATGCAAATTGATTTCGGGCTCGTTTTCCGAAACGGAGGAAAAACTCCACAAGCACTCGCTCCTCATCTTGTACCGTTTACAGGCAAAACCTCATCATTGCCGATTGATTAAGAAACAATGTATATTGATGCTCCCCTAAATAGTTGTAATTCTAATCTGATCGTTTGACATTTCATCCTGTTTCTTACCGGTGTACCTTTCTTTGCGCAACATATTTTCAGCAACCCTTCCCGAACGCAATCCGTCCCTTCGTGCCAATTACCTCTTACAGCAATGATGTTTCGTACGATGGTAGCTACTCGTACGCATATACCACCGGCGATGGACAGCAGCAACAGGCCCAGGGATACCTGAAAAATGCCGGCCGAAAGGATCTCGAGGCCCAGTCCGTGCAGGGCTCGTACTCGTACACGTCACCCGAGGGCCAGCTGATTACGGTGACCTACATTGCCGATGAGAACGGTATGAGCATCCCCACGATCCGAAGGTTATACCCATCCCATTGATGCGACTTTCTCGCTTCCATTCGGTTTCGCTAGGTTTCCGTGCCGAGGGTGCTCATCTGCCAACTCCGCCACCGATCCCGGAGGCGATCCAGAAATCACTCGCCCTGATTGCACAGACGCAACCGGTTTCGGCCCAGTTCAACGCCGCCTACAATCAGCCCCGTTTCCACCAGACCGGTCACGTGCCTTCGGCCAGCGGACACAACTACAACCGTTACGGTTAAACTAAGGCGACGCCACTTTCCCCATACTGACTGACCCCATACCATCCTTTGGTGCGGCCCTCGATCGTACTCAGCATGACAGGTACCTCACATATGTTGTTACACCATAAGTTAAACGTTTCGACCGAATCAAACCGTTGCCACATTCTACCGGAAGAGGGTCCGGATCGATTCGTCGCGGCGCTATTAAAATAACAATGGAGATTCCACGCGTAGCGTCGCGTTTGTTCTGATCGGGTAGACCACGATCGCTCAGCAAACCACACATACGAAACACACACACACACACATCCGTTCTCTCGTCTTTTCCACCTTCTCCATCGATGCATCTCTTCTCACCTGCTAGAGGATGCAATCTGTCCATTCAGTCGTAAACTACACGATACATTCGCTACGATACGCCAACCAAACGAACGGTTGTAAATCTTTTTCCACTGTCATTCGCCGCGTGTCCGCAGCTCACCGTGCACCAGCATCGGTATCGCAAAAATGCGCAATTAATATGCAAATTGATTTCGGGCTCGTTTTCCGAAACGGAGGAAAAACTCCACAAGCACTCGCTCCTCATCTTGTACCGTTTACAGGCAAAACCTCATCATTGCCGATTGATTAAGAAACAATGTATAAACCGTTGGTTTGTTTGGGCCGCTCGTTCGGCAAACAAACAGATAAATTGATGGTGATCGCAAACAGAGGGTGCCTCGGGCTTATGTTACTTCCACGATCCGACATACGACAAGCATGTTTGACACGTTGTAATTGCTTTACACACATTAACACTTGAAGGGGTTGTCGGTTACAAACGGTAGTGAGAATGATGGCCGTCGGATCGATTAGTTTCGTAGCTACAATTTGTTTGTTTTAAACGATATCAATCACTTCGATTCTTTTTCCCTTTATCTCTAAGAAATTAAACGCATACAACATCAATTTTGCATCAACCGGAATACGGAACGGATACTGGTCGTAGGATGCCCACAGGAAACACACAATTAGTACAACTAGCTCATCATTCTTCGTCTTCAACGGTGTTTGACTTCGAGGATACTGCAATGTCGTCCGGAACTAACTCATCGTGGTGTTTTTTAAATGTTGTTTGTACATAGAGTGTAGATTGTTGTATCGATTGCAAATAAAGAACAATGCTTCTTACAAAACGTGTTTTTCGTTGTTTCGGTTTTTTTCGGTTTATAATTTTCTGCAATCATTTGGTGCTTTAAACGCTTGATCAAAAATCTGGTTGAAATGGCAGTGCAGCGAATATGAGCAATTTGAATTTTTGAAATATTTTGAGCAATTCGAAATTCATAAAATTTAACCTTTAATTATCGTATATAGCAATATTAATTTCACCATCGTTCGGCGAATTTGGCTCGCCAGACTGCGATGAATTGATCATGTAATGAGAATGGTACCAGACGACCCAGCCCGTAATATCCTTTTGAACAGAGTAGGCGTGGTAGGACCAAACTGAGATGGAGTGATGGCGTTGATGCGTCCGCCATAACGTCCAGGATAGTGGATTGGCAGACAACGGCGCCAGACTGTGAGCGGTATCGAGGATTATTGCAGCAGGCTAAGATGGCGAAGCGCTTGTAGCGTTTGATAAGTAAGTGAGCAAGTAAGCAATTGTTATTTAAAAAAATGATAACTTTAAGAAATAAAACTACACAAAAAATTATTTAAACAGAATCAGCAGTGAGCAGTAACCCGATTGTGCTATACACAGAGCGAGACAATATAAAACACAGCAAATAAAACAATGAGACAAGCAAATAAAACAATGAACAATTAAATTATACATACTAACAACATTGAACATAAAAGTATGCACAATGGAGAAAAAATGCACTATAAAATTTAGAAAGAAATAAAAGAGAAATAAGAGATTCGACATAAAGAAGAATACTAAAGACATTTATTACATTGGTAGTAGGCGGCGCAAGATAGTGAACGGTTTTGAGCTTTTCAGCAGCAGGTAACGAGGTGGGCCATTTTTTCTTCTTTAAGAAAGAAGAAATCCACTGATACGATTTTCTATAGCCTTAAATAGTGATTGAATCGGTTTTCATGATCCTTCTGACATTTCTGTCAAACAAACATTTTCTACAAATTTCGCGACTTTCGGTGGGTTACATGCAATTCATTTTAAAGTTTAAATGGGTTTCTATACCTATACCTCTTGAAGCCCCATCTCTTCATGCACGCATATGTATTAATAGGTGAAAGTAACAAATCGCAAGGTATTTCGCTATGTAGTAGAATCGGTATATTTTCTATGAAATGACTCCAAACTGATTTAACAGAAGCCCTATAACCGACTTACTATAAGATTATTGCAGTTGTTACTCCTTTTTGTTAAAATGAGTTAAATTAAATAAGAACTATAATGAATTGCACCAGGGGCGGCCCGGTGGTGACGCGACAGCGGCGCCGATCTTCATACGGCAGGACCGGGGTTCAAGTCTCATCTGGGCCGTTCCCCCATAGTGAGGATTGACTAACCAACTATGCGGTATCAATTAGTCTAGTAAGCCAGAAATGGCAGGCATAACCTTAAGAGGTCGTTAGGCCAAGAAAGAATGAATTACTAAGCTAGCCTAGCCAGGTTGGAACAGAATTTAATGGAAATGATCAATGACATGATTTTGTCACAAAATAGCACAATTAAAATCTTAATAACAGTTCTTCTGATAATGATTCTTCGATGTCATTGGAATAGGAAGTTAAAAAAAAACAAATTAATGTTTAGAATATGACAATACGGCCTTCGGCCGTCATATTATATCTTAAATAAATAAACAAATAATGTTTTGAGTAGGAAATATTGCTACACCAAAATCAAAAGTATATTACTGATCGCTGTTGTTCCGTTCATGAATATTAAATTCAATGTTAGGTAATCGTGACGAACTTTAAGAATAGTGTGTATTTTGTTTATCTAATTCAATATTTGAATTGATGTATTTAAAAGAACCAATTCAAGCATATCTTTGTACAAAGTTTGCAAGACGTGCCCTCCTTATTTGAGCAGTAATGAACTTCGTAGCACAATACACTCAACTTTCTTAGCTACTGCATCCTTTCATAATGCAAATTTAAATGTAATTTACTTGGAATAAAATAGAAATATATTTAATCCGGTTATTAGACGAGGGATTTTTCGTGAAAAGATTCTGCGACTAAATACGCTCAATTCATATTCCGTTTTGCTTGTTTTATTTTGTGTCAAACGGTATATTGTTTAAATTTTTGTTGCTATATTTTTCTTTCGCTACAATTACTGACCATCTTAGTGATTAAAATGAATATTTAAGAAGAATATTCCTACGAAGCATGGATTTGGGGGCTTTATTGTCTTCTCAACCCGAAAGAAAGTCTCGATCAAAATGGGCCAAAAACATCTATGCAAGATCTTGTGTTATTACACGGACGGTGAAATGTTGCGTCTTTATTTAAGAGCTTATATTGCGTCAGTAACTGCCGAGGCCCGCGAGAGAAGGCAAGTTACTGACATTCTTAATCTTATCCTTAATAACTAAACCCTTACCCTATTTCCTAAATCTATCTTACTCTAGCTATTTACAATATTTTTGTTATTACATGGGCGGGAGGCATTTGTGTCAACGACCTGTTTGACAGAAAGTTACCAGAAGCGATTCCAGAAAAAAATCTCTCGTCTAACAATCGCATAAAAATTTTCCTAAATTTATACGAATCAATTTTTATCAAGTTTCCGACATTTTTCCGACATAAATTATTTGATATGTGATTTTAAAATAACGAAAGGGCATTTTTTCAGTTAACTTCGATTCTGAGAATAATTCATCCAAAATTTGACCAGACAGCCGTCTTTCCGAGACTACTATGCACTAAGCTTAAGCAGGCAAAATGTCCAATGGCTGCTCCATTGTTTATGTGAATGCAGATTGCATACTTCTCGGCGTGTAAATGTACGATGGTGCAAGCTTTGAAATTAAAAGCTTCAAATTTTGGAATGTTAGTTATTATGCTACATCGTTGGGACAATTAAATTAAATTAAATTTATGATAAACGATGAGTTTTGATACTTTTGGAGAATGGCCCTATGGAATAAACATACTTTTTGATTGTAGAGTTGGATACATTGTCATGTACTTTGATTTCACATAATAAACTTTTACGACTGATTAAAATTCTTTATTGAGGTTACGACCATTTATTTTCAGTTTTATTGCTTGTATACACAACTCTAAATGAAAAATATTCATGTTGATGTTAGAGAGATTACCATTAAATCTGAGATTAAAAATTAAAAACAAATGCTGCTAGAACATAAAACCAATAAATTTTGATGAATGTAGAAGAAGCATCTCAATCGACACGATTTTCAACTGAACCTATAACGTACCAAATGCATCGCGCTCGCCACGTGTATAGAACGATTCCTCTGAAACCCCATCCCCATCTACTTCACCCAGATGCTCAATTACACTGGCACCGTTTAAGCAACCAGCAAGCTGTGAAGCATAAGCAGTTCCGGTTTGCCCTTTACGGTTCAAGCACCTGCTTCCCAGGACAGTGCTACGGGTAGTTAGAGCGATGAATCAGCCTGGCAAAACGTGCGACAAACACGAGATCCGATTCTTAATGTCGCGTTTCGACTTTGATTCGCTCGTTTCTTACCCATCCGCACCTCACATCATCACACATTAGCGGTTAACATTGTTGTAATGTGGAAAATCGCTTCGTACGATCCGATCCGTCTAATCAACCACCAAGCCGGGACAATCATCATCACGAGTGTGCCACGGCTAGAGATCGTGTCGTTCGTTTAGCGAAGCGCTCGATCATCCCTCGCGCCCTTGTGCTGTGGAGCGGAAAAAGGGATGAGTTAAAATTTATCGGCCGAAGTCATTCCGGATCGATGGCTACAAATTTGCGATGCAAGTGACGGGCCGATTTTGAGGAAGAAAAATAGTTTTGAGGCTTGTTGGTAAGACGGTAGGAAGCTTTTGGTCAAAATTTATGTGCCTTTCTTGCGTGCTTGACGATGCGCTCTGATCGTAATCGTTTAGCTATCAACATCCCTTCACTCCTTACGATAACACCAATGCACAAGGCTGTCCCGGTGCCCGGCACGGAGACAACAGTCCGTCTTTTGGACTCAAGCAGATGTCGAAATGTGGCTGTTTGTCACACATGGGCGCATGGTAACGAGATGATCACTTCTCCCGGTTGTTGAAGGCAAACCGTGAAGATGATTCGACTGTCAGCTCACATTACACGCCATCACCTACGGCCTGCTGCACCGTCACTTTTATTGCAGGGCGAGGTTGCACGGCACAGCTACAGTGCTAAATATATCCACGCACAAAGCGAAACAACAGCCAGCCAGATCTCTCTCTGGCTAGGTCAAGAATTTTTAGCTTTCGATTGTCGAACCATTTTAGTCAGCGATTAAGTAATTACTGGGAAGATGATGGCTGCAACGGTCGGTGAATGCAGTTCGGTGCGTTCAAGAAGCTTGCTTAATTTGTTTCACCGCAGTGAAATCAGTTTTACGCGCCAACGGCACAATCGCACAGGGAATTGCTGACAAATGGCACTTCGGTTCAATTGGTGCTATGAAATAAAAAGAGATAGTGTAAAGGCAATGGCGCGAGCTTCAGTTTCACTCGTTGCGCGTTGCTCAATCGCCGAAAATCCATTGGAGGCAGGGAAATTGGGAAGCGATTCGCGAGGTTCAATTGACATTTTATCTTTCTATTGGAAAGGGAGCATTATTTTGATGAATTATGAAGGGAAGAATAATGTCACCAGGCATGGGAATGCAAATCATAGCTATGAGATAGGTGAAAAATTGTTTCATTCTGTTTTAAAATGGTGAACATAGTTTAAAAAATGCGCAAAGTTGTATAAATAACTTAAGAAAAAGTAGCGTTTGCGAATTTAAATCCAAATTAATTTTTTTCTACTTAAAATTACTTCTTTGCTTTACGTGTGTAGCAAGATCATTAATGTTTTAACTATGTTGTTTACACAGTAGATGCAATGTTGAGAAAATATTTTTTAGCAGTTTGTTGAATTAAAGCATACCTAGTGCGGGTAAATTATCAATATTCTTTCTCTATCATTTATTTTTTAATAAACTATTGAAATTCTTGATTGAATGGTTTTCCAACACTGATAAAAGTATAATAAAGACATGCATTTAAATATTCAAAATTCTACCTAAAACTTAGCTAACTCAATCAGTATTATAAAAGAGCAAAAAGGAAAACAAAAATTGAACTGTGGTTGAAACACGCAATGTGTTTGCAATTTTGTCCGTTTAAGCAACGAACGTCCAAGACAAATTATTTGACAGTGTTCTGTTTGAGATCCTGCAACAGCAATAGCTTTCCAATGCTATTATTGAGTCTTAAAACAAAAACTATGGAATAAGAATAGCACAAGCATGAACCTCATCCTTACCAGGATCCGTAGATATTGTTGTTGGATGATGTTTATTGTAACATGCTCTTCTACGATTTTGAGTGTCAAGTTTGTGAGAATATACTTAAATGCTGATGCTTCTCAATATGGAATATGTCACAGTATCCACTATCTAAAAAAGATTATTTCTGGAATGCAATTGATGCAAGGAATACGGTGGCAAACTATTACACTGGTGCAGCTGGCAGCTGTAGTAGAAGCATGAATGAAGTAGAGTAATGTACGGTGGAATGTCCGAATAAACATGGAAGGATAGTTTAGGTTCCAGTATGCAACAAATCGTGGTTCTCCGACTGTCGCTCTCATCAATGTTATATGAACGATTTTTCTGTACGGGTTGATGCTCTATCTCCCGAAATTTTGTATTATCTCTTTTGTGAGTCCTTACTTACTTACTTACTTACTTATCAGGCGCTACAACCGCTTCGCGGTCTTGGCCTGCTGCAACAATCCTCGATACCGCTCACGGTTTAGCGCCGTCGTCTGCCAATCCAATATCCCGGCCGTTCTGGCGGACGCATCTACGCCATCTCTCCATCTCAGTTTGGGCCTACCACGCCTCCTCTGTCCATGTGGACGGCCTAAAAGGACTTTACGGGCTGGGTCGTCTGGTGCCATTCTCATGACATGACCAGAACACCGGAGCCTGACGGAGTCCATGCCTCAGAGGCGTATGTGAGTACTGGGACTATAAAGGTTTTGTACAGTCCCAGTTTCGTCCGTCGCGACAGTTATTTTGAGCGGAAAGGTTTCCTCAGGCTGTAGTATGACCGGTTGGCAGCCAACACCCTTGCGCGCAACTCAACTTCTATGTTGTTATCGGTGCTGACTTTTGACCCCAGATAGGTGAAGTTTCGGACGATTTCGAAGGTGCGCTCACCTATCTGTACATCACTCCTGCGTAAATCAGTGTTTGTTAGCAGCGCCTTCTTAAAACAGTACAAGTATGTAACGGAACTCTTCAAATTCCAACTACGATTTTTATGATCGTCCCCTTGAGGTCGCAATCTGTTAGTTTCTTATCAGGCAGTACAACCACTTCAAAGTATTGGCCTGTTGCAACAATCCTTGATATCGCTCACGGTCTAGCGACGTCTTACTTACTTACTTACTTACTTATCAGGCGCTACAACCGCTTCGCGGTCTTGGCCTGCTGCAACAATCCTCGATACCGCTCACGGTTTAGCGCCGTCGTCTGCCAATCCAATATCCCGGCCGTTCTGGCGGACGCATCTACGCCATCTCTCCATCTCAGTTTGGGCCTACCACGCCTCCTCTGTCCATGTGGACGGCCTAAAAGGACTTTACGGGCTGGGTCGTCTGGTGCCATTCTCATGACATGACCAGAACACCGGAGCCTGACGGAGTCCATGCCTCAGAGGCGTATGTGAGTACTGGGACTATAAAGGTTTTGTACAGTCCCAGTTTCGTCCGTCGCGACAGTTATTTTGAGCGGAAAGGTTTCCTCAGGCTGTAGTATGACCGGTTGGCAGCCAACACCCTTGCGCGCAACTCAACTTCTATGTTGTTATCGGTGCTGACTTTTGACCCCAGATAGGTGAAGTTTCGGACGATTTCGAAGGTGCGCTCACCTATCTGTACATCACTCCTGCGTAAATCAGTGTTTGTTAGCAGCGCCGCTGGTGGTGCCACCATCATTTTGGTTTTTGCCTCGTTAATCTCCAACCCGAGGTTCAGTGCCGCATGCTCGATCCTTTGGTAAGCTTCTGCTACATAGGAGAGCCTCAAACCAATGATGTCTATGTCATCAGCGTATGCCAAGATCTGGAGTGACTTATAGAAGATGGTCCCCGAAGTTTCCACCTCCGAGTCTCGGATGGCCCTCTCTAGCACCAGATTGAATAGGAGGCAAGCAAGCCCGTCTCCCAGGCGCATACCCTTGGTGGTAGCAAAGGGTCCTGAGAGTTTTCCATCCACCTTCACCTGGCTTGTGATGTTGGTCATTGTCAGTCCTTACACTGGCTTAATAAGTACGCCTAAGTATATAAGTAGAGTACCTTAGTATTTTTCGCTTTGTTTACTGAACATATTAACCATGTTTTTAACAGAGCACTAGGCCTTATTCCTCGTATAGGCCTCATTACTGAAATACGATACCCATTGTGCCAAAAGAAGCTGTGCTGCTATTTGTTTCACTCCATTAAGGATTACACCAGTGAAATCTGGACCCCAGCTCCTATTTCATTGCTTTCTTCTGAACTAGACGTTTCATCTCTCATATACTATATATCGCTATAAGTACTTTACTGTAAACTTCGTGAAAAATCTCCTATCTTTCAAGAGCATGCACCTCGTTTAATAGGGATCACTGAAGGTTTGATTCTTACTTTCCCACTTCACACCTTCGAACCATCTACCAAGGAAGGCATCTTGACTCTATCAAGGCCTGACTCCCTCAAACGTATATATGTCATACATATTAAAGGTTGTCTGAACAGAATAAAAAAAAGAAATATCATGAAATCCAATAGCACTGCCTCAAAATTAAGTCAAAAGAGAGTGAATTTTCTTAAGAAACTAAGTAATATAAATAAATATTAGATAATATTAGATAACCAAGAAGTTTTATGAGGTATATGAATTGTAATTTGAGTAAGAAAGGATCAAACCTTTTAGAGACGCTAAGCGGAATGGAGGTATGGGGCCATCGAATTCGTTGGCAGGATTAAAGCCAGAAACCAATTGGAGACATCGGGATCATGATACGAGAACCTACATACGTATACCTGTATAGGAGAACCCTTTATGGAGTTTGAGGCCGCCTAAATGCAGGTGGCTTTCAGGACCCCACAACACTAATAAGGCTTATCCTAATCTCTGTACGGGGCCCTCGAAAGCTTCAAGCACTTGCTTAGCTTACCACTATCCTGACCCTGTTTAAAATTCTTATTTTAAATTATTTGCCCTTAAAATAAACAGCCTAAAAATTATACATTGTTGAACATTATAGTAAGACCTCAAAATCACCTTAATTTTGTTGAACATCGTGGGTAAACGAGGATATCATGGCATCAATAAAAACAACTCATTTCTTATTGCCTTGTTGCCTATCCAAATACTTACCCGTATATAAAACACGGTAGATAATAAAATTTTGCTAAAAAATAGATAAGAAATAATTAAAATGAACGTTTTATGTTTCCACGTCACACTTTGAAAATCAATCAAAAAAAAATAGGTCATAATGGTGATTTAAATAAAATTAAAGTTGAAAAAAGGGAATCCCTTCGTTTGTTTTACTAGAAAAATCATCCATTCCCATATCCGACCCCACAGGTAAATCGTGTTTGCACAGAATAAGTTTGCTCAAGTGCATACCACAAATCACAGATCGTGCGAAAGGATTCCAGCATACCATCAAACGCATCCGTGACAGCTACAGATCAATCAAATGTCGACCTTTTTATGCTGAAAAGCCAATCACATTCATACACACACACACTAGCCGGCAACGTGCACCCACAACACTAATAAGGCTTATCCTAATCTCTGTACGGGGCCCTCGAAAGCTTCAAGCACTTGCTTAGCTTACCACTATCCTGACCCTGTTTAAAATTCTTATTTTAAATTATTTGCCCTTAAAATAAACAGCCTAAAAATTATACATTGTTGAACATTATAGTAAGACCTCAAAATCACCTTAATTTTGTTGAACATCGTGGGTAAACGAGGATATCATGGCATCAATAAAAACAACTCATTTCTTATTGCCTTGTTGCCTATCCAAATACTTACCCGTATCTAAAACACGGTGGATAGTAAAATTTTGTTAAAAAAATAATAAAAAAGAAATGAACGTTTGGTGTTTCCACGTCACACTTTGAAAATCAAACAAAAAAAAAAATAGGTCATTTTGGCGATTTAAATAAAATTAAAGTTGAAAAAAGGGAATCCATTCGTTTCTTTTAGAGGAAAAACCATCCATTTCCATATCCGACCCCACAGGTAAATCGTGTTTGCACAGAATAAGTTTGCTCAAGTGCATACCACAAATCACAGATCGTGCGAAAGGATTCCAGCATACCATCAAACGCATCCGTGACAGCTACAGATCAATCAAATGTCGACCTTTTTATGCTGAAAAGCCAATCACATTCATACACACACACACTAGCCGGCAACGTGCACTGACAGCCAAATCCCTCCACACACAAAAAATGCTCCAAAAGCCACCCCAAATGTCAAATCATTCGTTTTGATGATGCGCTAATGCACGAAACTGATTTGCTTCAATTTGCTAAAATTAGTTCTATCGCCATCTTCAGCGCTCCAGTTCCGCCCCAAAGCAGATGAGCTACGGATGCACCTTTGTCGCTTGGTGTCGCTCGATGTTGCTATGTTTAGCCCTGCTTCGTGCCATTATTGCTCCCTTTCGTCGATCTAGCACTGAACTTTGGCAGAACGATGCGCGATGCTATATTAGTGCATACTGCAGCTGTTTGAAGAAGCACAGCCAACCAGCCAGCCAGCCAGCCAACCCTATAATCTCACCAACCTTTGGTCTTTTCTGTGTGTTTTCAGAGCCAAGGTCATACGCATCCGCGCACCGAAGCATCGCGCGATTCACTTACTAAAGTGACAGTAGTGCACCTGGAGTTGAAGTCCCCTTTTTTCCACCCATTTCCACCCGTCTCCCGAACGGCTCTCGGAACATTGACGGGCCTGCAGTAATAATAACGTGCACACATGCGCGCTGACACCGAGATCGCCAAGGTGATCTTATTAATGCTTGTCGAACAGAATCGCACGAAACAAAACATCCCTTTAGCGGGTGAAGGCTACTACGCACGGAATGGGGTGCAATTGCGGGGGATGCTCTTTTGAGCCGGTGCCGGAGGTGAAGAAAGAAGACAGAGAGGAAAGGAACGATGATGATGCTGTGCAAAATGCTAGACCACAGAATGGCAGGCCGAGAACCGACCGGGTCGATTTGTTTGCCAACGGAACGCATCTCCAAGGGTAAAGACAGTCACTTGCCATCGTACGAATCTGTCGAACGTGTGTACTCCGCTAACCGATCGGCGGTAATGTACGAAATTTTGCGTTCTAATACTGATCGGTAGTTTAAAATCTGCACGCTTTTATTTATTGGTTAAAGGGTGCACTCTTCCTGCAAGAGCTAAAACACCCGATCACATTCAAGGCAAGCAGTGTTGAAGAGCGCACAAAGCAGCAGACCTGAATGCGTACGAGCCTTGGAATCGGTAAGAGGTGTCAGTATCATACACTCGTGCCATCACTGGGTAACCGATCGCAAGATCCTTTCCCTCTTCATAGGGCCGGCGTCAAGTGTGCATCCTTGATGGGATCGCGCGAGATAGTGCACCACATGCACTTACTGCGAACCAACGGGACCGGATGAGCAATCGCGATCGTGATTAAGCGAGCTAAACGATACCGGTCATCATGAGCATGCTGCTCATCATCGGTAGCGATCGTGTAACGTCAAATCTAATGATCGCTTCTCACTGGTTCTCCACACTGTCATACTTCCAGCATCCAATGCAGTGTCCGATGTTGGAGGATGGCATTGATTGTTTAACACATTCCATACAACATCAGTGCTCCATCATAACACACACACATAGTCACGTGCGTGCCGCAGGACGTTGGAATCTTTTAATTGTGGAAATTATTTGTCTGCCCATGTTTTGTTCTCTGCACAACCCCCACTCATACAGACACGCACACACACATACTGGTGCACGTTAATAGTCTGTTTGAATGGGCCTTTAATTAGTAAATGAGTTTGATGAGTTGATGAATTGATTTATTTGCTACGCAAGTGCTGCCCAACAGCATTGCCGCCGTTCTGTGTCTTAAGCTTCAGCCAGTAGCTTTCTAAACTGAGCTTTCATAGCGGGTTTTGAACGTGTGCTGCTTTACCAAGGTACGGAACTGCACGTGAAAATCTTACCCAAACATATCCGCATCGCATATCGGGTCACACATGCGCGCCACAAACCCCCAACACTGGCAGCGGGCGGTAAATAGCTGAAGCAAAGCCCCAAAAAAAAAAACAGAAGAAGACCAAAACGGAACTTCTTTACCCACGGCCTTCACCCAGTCTGTGATCGATTCCCAAAATAAGCACCATTAATGTTGTGTGGTGTGCATGCTTCCTGCAACGGAAATAATAGGTTTAAGTTTCACGCGTGGCAATGTAAATGAGGTATGCAAAAGGTTATTTTGCAGTAAGGTAACACTTATGAGGTGTAGATTCGACGCGAATGTAATTGTTCTGATGGTAGGGATGATCGATGTAAATAAGTTTTCTGTTTTCTGTTTCTGAAACCAAATATCAGTTTGGATGATGTTAAAACTTGGACACCAAACGATGAATATGGTTAGATAAACAAATAATGAAAAGGGTCTTTTGAAATACATTTGTCTCAGAATAAGATGTAAAATATTGATAAATCTTTTAAAGTATTTGAAAACAAAAGCTGGGAACTAGCATCTCAAAAAGTCTGGCATCAGTGACTTTTTGTTTACCCATAGTTAGATTGTCAGTTCTGCGTACGGGCAGAATATTAGATGAATGTTTTTAAACAAATTAATTTCTTACTTATCGTTTGCTACCAACCTCCATATATAGCTCACGTTTCAACGCCACCTCGTCCAACCATATCTCTGTCTACGAAGACTACTCAAAAAGACTTTGTGGGCTGGCTGTTCGGTGCAAGTCTCATTGTCAGCAATACAGGGTCAAAAACCCATCTGAGGCTTATGTGACTGTAAATGTTCCGAGCTTTGCCCGTCAGGATATGTATTTTTAGTGAAGAACTTTCTTCATGCTGTTGTTTGATCGGTTGGCAGTCAGTTAAGGGTTAAGGGTTAAGGGTACAACAACAATAACCGTGTATCAAATTCTAAATTGTTGTCGGTACTTACTCTTGACCAAAGATATTCAAGTTTTGGACGATTTTAGTGCATCTTGTGTAAATCGTTATTTGTAAAATTATTGTTGACCGAAAAACAAGAAATAAATAAAGAAGCTAATAAAAATGAGAATTAATAAAAATAGTGGAAGAAAAACAAAAAAACAAAAAAAAATGAAAAAAAATATCATCTACATTTCATCTGTTGCACAACATACACAATTCCAAATTTCAAGATTTCTGATATAAACTAGTAGGGATGTGTTTTCTGCACTCTGATCAAGATAAAGAGGCCGCCCTCCTGGAGTATACGATGGAGTATACGATAGCGGCGCCGGTCTTCACACGGCAGGACCGGGGTTCGAATCCCGGCGGACCGCCTCCCCGTACGCAGAACTGACTATCCTGCTACGGGTAAAATTAAGTCATAAAAAGCTAGAATTAGCAGGATCAGACCGACTGAGGTTGTAGAGCCAGAGAAGAAAGAAAGAGATCAAGATAAAGTGTACAGAGGAACTCTTTCGCACTTTCTCGACACTGCTCAAGATGATGTGGATGATGCACATGTAGAGCCTTTGCGAAAATATTAATAACTTGTCGATATTTAAAATAAGACATACACTACATAAGGACACATTACAATGGACCGTTTCGTAAACTCCCTTCTATAATGTTCAGGAATTCTTCACCGTACCGTTTGGATCGCTCGACTAAGGATCATCAATGTAATCGCTAATATATCCCCTACGGGTGCTTCAATCAGCATCAACTTCGACCACACGGCACAAGGATATCCGTCGGTCCATGTGCGTCTTTATTTCCTACCCTACACACAAGCAGCATGCCCACCACGGCTGACGAAACATTAAGCACACCTGACGGAAATGGAGCATCGAATGTCAGACGGTACCATCATGCCGTTGGCAAACGGTCGCTTTCCTTGACTCGCCTACCTCAGCTCACTGATCCTGATGCGAAATCAATTAAATCATTATCCTATCAAATCCACCATCCCCAGCCCAGCGGCAAACCCGGCGCAGTCCCCAGCAGTACGGGGAGTAATTATTGCATCAATCCGCAACCTTTCGCATCGGCACCGTGCGCTGGGTGCAAATGTCAAATGTGCTGTCGGCATGTGGCGCTGTTCGCTCGATTCGCAAGCTCGCGCTCTCTCCCGAACTTGGTTCTTAATTTTGCGCATCCACATCCTGGGCATGCTGGGCTGGCGTTTTGGAATGCATCGCTGACGACTGCGGTGCCAAAAATGTAGGTCATCATCGACACATTGCGCGCGCGCACGCTCGATCAATCGGAACGAAACAAAGCACGACGGTACACGAATCTTCTTCAAATCACGTGCGACGAATCAAGCTGGTTTGGATGGGTCGATAAAAAGAGGGTCTTTAAGGCGAAGAAGAAGGAGTGAAAAAAAACAAGCATCTACAGGGTGCGACAAGATCGCAATCATCGGTAAAGAACGTCTAACATAGCGAAGGTGGCAAGAGATCGACGATAATCGCCATTGATAACGATCTGTGGCGGGATTGGGTAGCGCCACCTGATACGATACCGGGAGCGATAAATTTGGACTCGGGCTGCGCAATCGGATCAGCGCGATCGTGATGCACCGTACCAACACACCGTATGCATAGTGCACGGTCGATCGATCGCACCGATCCCTCTGTGCTCCATTTCACACACAACAATTTCGTTCCAATAAGACCAAAGTTGCAACAAGCTTGCACCGAAACATCGATCGAGAATGGGAACGAACGTACGATTGGGCAATCTGCCCGAGTGGTCGGAAAAGCGTTCCGTTTCGTTTGCATATCGTTTCGAAGAAGCAACACGGTGATGGTGCCAAAGAGGCAGCCAGATGTCTCCGGTGGCACTTGCTGTTTGCAGGTTGAGCTCGGGAAATGGAGCGAACATAGGCGAAATCGTTTCAACACCGAAATTGAACCAATATCGGCAGGAAATCGACAACTGATCAATAGTATCTGCATCGCACGTATCGCCGAGGTTGCGCATTACGGTGCAACGCGGCCGTCGGTCGATTGTTTTCACCCTCACGAGAAGCGTTACAGTTCGGTGCTTTACCGAGCATGAAAATTTGAGTCTTGAGTTGCTTAAAAAAATAAAATTATTGGTTCTCGAAGAGGAAATTCTCGTGCAAAATACATCAAGCAACGTAGAATCCATCTACCATTACTGTTTAATTCCCATGGGAATCTCCTTCGCTCAGGTGCATGCTAGATGCCCTTTTT
>KZ062151.1:102060-152666 GCA_002091835.1 Anopheles maculatus | reverse complement strand
GATTTAAATAAAATTAAAGTTGAAAAAAGGGAATCCCTTCGTTTGTTTTACTAGAAAAATCATCCATTCCCATATCCGACCCCACAGGTAAATCGTGTTTGCACTGAATAAGTTTGCTCAAGTGCATACCACAAATCACAGATCGTGCGAAAGGATTCCAGCATACCATCAAACGCATCCGTGACAGCTACAGATCAATCAAATGTCGACCTTTTTATGCTGAAAAGCCAATCACATTCATACACACACACACTAGCCGGCAACGTGCACTGACAGCCAAATCCCTCCACACACAAAAAATGCTCCAAAAGCCACCCCAAATGTCAAATCATTCGTTTTGATGATGCGCTAATGCACGAAACTGATTTGCTTCAATTTGCTAAAATTAGTTCTATCGCCATCTTCAGCGCTCCAGTTCCGCCCCAAAGCAGATGAGCTACGGATGCACCTTTGTCGCTTGGTGTCGCTCGATGTTGCTATGTTTAGCCCTGCTTCGTGCCATTATTGCTCCCTTTCGTCGATCTAGCACTGAACTTTGGCAGAACGATGCGCGATGCTATATTAGTGCATACTGCAGCTGTTTGAAGAAGCACAGCCAACCAGCCAGCCAGCCAGCCAACCCTATAATCTCACCAACCTTTGGTCTTTTCTGTGTGTTTTCAGAGCCAAGGTCATACGCATCCGCGCACCGAAGCATCGCGCGATTCACTTACTAAAGTGACAGTAGTGCACCTGGAGTTGAAGTCCCCTTTTTTCCACCCATTTCCACCCGTCTCCCGAACGGCTCTCGGAACATTGACGGGCCTGCAGTAATAATAACGTGCACACATGCGCGCTGACACCGAGATCGCCAAGGTGATCTTATTAATGCTTGTCGAACAGAATCGCACGAAACAAAACATCCCTTTAGCGGGTGAAGGCTACTACGCACGGAATGGGGTGCAATTGCGGGGGATGCTCTTTCGAGCCGGTGCCGAAGGTGAGGAAAGAAGACAGAGCGGAAAGGAACGATGATGATGCTGTGCAAAATGCTAGACCACAGAATGGCAGGCCGAGAACCGACCGGGTCGATTTGTTTGCCAACGGAACGCATCTCCAAGGGTAAAGACAGTCACTTGCCATCGTACGAATCTGTCGAACGTGTGTACTCCGCTAACCGATCGGCGGTAATGTACAAAATTTTGCGTTCTAATACTGATCGGTAGTTTAAAATCTGCACGCTTTTATTTATTGGTTAAAGGGTGCACTCTTCCTGCAAGACCTAAAACACCCGATCACATTCAAGGCAAGCAGTGTTGAAGAGCGCACAAAGCAGCAGACCTGAATGCGTACGAGCCTTGGAATCGGTAAGAGGTGTCAGTATCATACACTCGTGCCATCACTGGGTAACCGATCGCAAGATCCTTTCCCTCTTCATAGGGCCGGCGTCAAGTGTGCATCCTTGATGGGATCGCGCGAGATAGTGCACCACATGCACTTACTGCGAACCAACGGGACCGGATGAGCAATCGCGATCGTGATTAAGCGAGCTAAACGATACCGGTCATCATCAGCATGCTGCTCATCATCGGTAGCGATCGTGTAACGTCAAATCTAATGATCGCTCCTCACTGGTTCTCCACACTGTCATACTACCAGCATCCAATGCAGTGTCCGATGTTGGAGGATGGCATTGATTGTTTAACACATTCCATACAACATCAGTGCTCCATCATAACACACACACATAGTCACGTGCGTGCCGCAGGACGTTGGAATCTTTTAATTGTGGAAATTATTTGTCTGCCCATGTTTTGTTCTCTGCACAACCCCCACTCATGCAGACACGCACACACACACATACTGGTGCACGTTAATAGTCTGTTTGAATGGGCCTTTAATTAGTAAATGAGTTTGATGAGTTGATGAATTGATTTATTTGCTACGCAAGTGCTGCCCAACAGCATTGCCGCCGTTCTGTGTCTTAAGCTTCAGCCAGTAGCTTTCTAAACTGAGCTTTCATAGCGGGTTTTGAACGTGTGCTGCTTTACCAAGGTACGGAACTGCACGTGAAAATCTTACCCAAACATATCCGCATCGCATATCGGGTCACACATGCGCGCCACAAACCCCCAACACTGGCAGCGGTAAACAGCTGAAGTAAAGCACCAAAAAAACAGAAGAAGACCAAAACGGAACTTCTTTACCCACGGCCTTCACCCAGTCTGTGATCGATTCCCAAAATAAGCACCATTAATGTTGTGTGGTGTGCATGCTTCCTGCAACGGAAATAATAGGTTTAAGTTTCACGCTTGGCAATGTAAATGAGGTATGCAAAAGGTTATTTTGCAGTAAGGTAACACTTATGAGGTGTAGATTCGACGCGAATGTAATTGTTCTGATGGTAGGGATGATCGATGTAAATAAGTTTTCTGTTTTCTGTTTCTGAAAACAAATATCAGTTTGGATGATGTTAAAACTTGGACACCAAACGATGAATATGGTTAGATAAACAAATAATGAAAAGGGTCTTTTGAAATACATTTGTCTCAGAATAAGATGTAAAATATTGATAAATCTTTTAAAGTATTTGAAAACAAAAGCTGGGAACTAGCATCTCAAAAAGTCTGGCATCAGTGACTTTTTGTTTACCCATAGTTAGATTGTCAGTTCTGCGTACGGGCAGAATATTAGATGAATGTTTTTAAACAAATTAATTTCTTACTTATCGTTTGCTACCAACCTCCATATATAGCTCACGTTTCAACGCCACCTCGTCCAACCATATCTCTGTCTACGAAGACTACTCAAAAAGACTTTGTGGGCTGGCTGTTCGGTGCAAGTCTCATTGTCAGCAATACAGGGTCAAAAACCCATCTGAGGCTTATGTGACTGTAAATGTTCCGAGCTTTGCCCGTCAGGATATGTATTTTTAGTGAAGAACTTTCTTCATGCTGTTGTTTGATCGGTTGGCAGTCAGTTAAGGGTTAAGGGTTAAGGGTACAACAACAATAACCGTGTATCAAATTCTAAATTGTTGTCGGTACTTACTCTTGACCAAAGATATTCAAGTTTTGGACGATTTTAGTGCATCTTGTGTAAATCGTTATTTGTAAAATTATTGTTGACCGAAAAACAAGAAATAAATAAAGAAGCTAATAAAAATGAGAATTAATAAAAATAGTGGAAGAAAAACAAAAAAACAAAAAAAAATGAAAAAAAATATCATCTACATTTCATCTGTTGCACAACATACACAATTCCAAATTTCAAGATTTCTGATATAAACTAGTAGGGATGTGTTTTCTGCACTCTGATCAAGATAAAGAGGCCGCCCTCCTGGAGTATACGATGGAGTATACGATAGCGGCGCCGGTCTTCACACGGCAGGACCGGGGTTCGAATCCCGGCGGACCGCCTCCCCGTACGCAGAACTGACTATCCTGCTACGGGTAAAATTAAGTCATAAAAAGCTAGAATTAGCAGGATCAGACCGACTGAGGTTGTAGAGCCAGAGAAGAAAGAAAGAGATCAAGATAAAGTGTACAGAGGAACTCTTTCGCACTTTCTCGACACTGCTCAAGATGATGTGGATGATGCACATGTAGAGCCTTTGCGAAAATATTAATAACTTGTCGATATTTAAAATAAGACATACACTACATAAGGACACATTACAATGGACCGTTTCGTAAACTCCCTTCTATAATGTTCAGGAATTCTTCACCGTACCGTTTGGATCGCTCGACTAAGGATCATCAATGTAATCGCTAATATATCCCCTACGGGTGCTTCAATCAGCATCAACTTCGACCACACGGCACAAGGATATCCGTCGGTCCATGTGCGTCTTTATTTCCTACCCTACACACAAGCAGCATGCCCACCACGGCTAACGAAACATTAAGCACACCTGACGGAAATGGAGCATCGAATGTCAGACGGTACCATCATGCCGTTGGCAAACGGTCGCTTTCCTTGACTTGCCTACCTCAGCTCACTGATCCTGATGCGAAATCAATTAAATCATTATCCTATCAAATCCACCATCCCCAGCCCAGCGGCAAACCCGGCGCAGTCCCCAGCAGTACGGGGAGTAATTATTGCATCAATCCGCAACCTTTCGCATCGGCACCGTGCGCTGGGTGCAAATGTCAAATGTGCTGTCGGCATGTGGCGCTGTTCGCTCGATTCGCAAGCTCGCGCTCTCTCCCGAACTTGGTTCTTAATTTGGCGCATCCACATCCTGGGCATGCTGGGCTGGCGTTTTGGAATGCATCGCTGACGACTGCGGTGCCAAAAATGTAGGTCATCATCGACACATTGCGCGCGCGCACGCTCGATCAATCGGAACGAAACAAAGCACGACGGTACACGAATCTTCTTCAAATCACGTGCGACGAATCAAGCTGGTTTGGATGTGTCGATAAAAAGAGGGTCTTTAAGGCGAAGAAGAAGGAGTGAAAAAAAACAAGCATCTACAGGGTGCGACAAGATCGCAATCATCGGTAAAGAACGTCTAACATAGCGAAGGTGGCAAGAGATCGACGATAATCGCCATTGATAACGATCTGTGGCAGGATTGGGTAGCGCCACCTGATACGATACCGGGAGCGATAAATTTGGACTCGGGCTGCGCAATCGGATCAGCGCGATCGTGATGCACCGTACCAACACATCGTATGCATAGTGCACGGTCGATCGATCGCACCGATCCCTCTGTGCTCCATTTCACACACAACAATTTCGTTCCAATAAGACCAAAGTTGCAACAAGCTTGCACCGAAACATCGATCGAGAATGGGAACGAACGTACGATTGGGCAATCTGCCCGAGTGGTCGGAAAAGCGTTCCGTTCCGTTTGCATATCGTTTCGAAGAAGCAACACGGTGATGGTGCCAAAGAGGCAACCAGATGTCTCCGGTGGCACTTGCTGTTTGCAGGTTGAGCTCGGGAAATGGAGCGAACATAGGCGAAATCGTTTCAACACCGAAATTGAACCAATATCGGCAGGAAATCGACAACTGATCAATAGTATCTGCATCGCACGTATCGCCGAGGTTGCGCATTACGGTGCAACGCGGCCGTCGGTCGATTGTTTTCACCCTCACGAGAAGCGTTACAGTTCGGTGCTTTACCGAGCATGAAAATTTGAGTTTTGAGTTGCTTAAAAAATAAAATTATTGGTTCTTGAAGAGGAAATTCTCGTCTAAAATACATCAAGCAACGTAGAACCTATCTACCATTACTGTTTAATTCCCATGGGAATCTCCTTCGCTCAGGTGCATGCTAGATGCCCTTTTTATTTCCCTTTCATCGGAACGTTTTCTGCGCAGTTTAACAGCGAGCAAAATGTCTAACAATCATCTTTTCGCTTATCGCCCACCAAGGATCAATGTGTCCTCGGGAGTGAATTGTTGCCGCACGTCACGCAGCTGTCAAAGGACAGCCTTCTTTCGGAACAATATTGTGCCGCACACTATCGCTGCGACACAATGAGGCTGTGTGGCTCATTTCCATAACTAAATCAGCGTACCGATCGTTCCATCATCGTTGCGCACAAAAAAAACAACACGCTGCCCTTTTAAGAACCTTACCCAACCGAAAAGGGAATTATGATTAGCGTTCGGTTTTCGCTCACCCACATAACCCTGAACGGGATCCAACCGTCTATCTCGAACGGCAAAAATCACATTAGCTAGTGCAAACTGTATTCTTGAACTTCAATAGAACCACACACACACGCGCACACGGATTTACAATTAAAAATAAAAACACTGTGTATACTAGTTGCGTTCGGTCACTATCAAACGAGATGGATCCATCAACCCGGTAGATTAAACCGTAGTGACATGTCTTCGGAAGGACTTACACATCCATCCATGATTGCTTCGATTTGACGTGTTTGGTGTGCACTTGGGCTTCGACGGAACGGAAGGAAGCAAACACTCTATCGAGGGTCGTAAATCCGAAACGTTATTTATTTAATGATCGCCAATCGATCGAGCGAAACAAATGGGATGCTCAGTGGTTAAATTGATGGCTGGTCGCGGTTGTTGTGCACATTGTGTTCAATTCTAAGTTCTAAGCACACGTGTATCATTCTACTAATACTACACGCTAACAGATCGCTAGGAAGACAATATTCTGTTCACTCCTGTTTTTTTTTATCCTTATTTCATAACATCAATTTCTGGCTTCTGTTTACCTAATAATTATGTTTTTTTATTAAATTTGTTAGATAAACTTTTGATTTTAGATTTAACAGACTCATTGTGTTACACAAAAAAGCCGCTTTAAATAAAACTTACATGAAAATTTTCAATGCATTGTGAAGTGTTAAGGAGCTAACGATACTGTTAGTCGCAACAGGTAGGGTATCAAATCCCACCCAGACCATTCTTCAGTTTGCTGAATTGACTGTCCCACCAGAAGCAATATAAATGGAAAAGTCAAAGTTATCGAAAACAGTTATGGCAGGGTAAATATTTAGAGATGTTAGTTCTGAAAAGTAGATAACAAATAAGGAGCAGAAAGATTTTATCGTTTTATCGTGATCTAGAAAAGGCTTCGAAGACTCTTTCATTTATTGAAAATAATATATTTATTTTTGTTTATAAACCAAGGGAAAATCCCACACGTGTCAAAATTACAAAATGAATAAATGAAATGTTTTCTCGTTGCAATTTTTCTATTCCAAAAAAAAAGAAGAATAAGAAGAGGAATAGGAACTGAAATGAAATTTATTTACTTTTTTTGCTGTATTTTGGCTTAACGCCGTATGATTAACACCGCTAATGATGACTCATTTGCACTTTTACTAATTTAAATGAACGAACATATTAAGAATAAGGATATTAAAATGACAACTTTCAAAGTTTTAGTGAAAAGTAAGGTTCGAGCAGTTGATATTTTTTTATTATGAACGCGTTTTTGTTATTTAGTTATAGAAAATATTTCGAACTCTAGCTACTGACCATAACATCACCATACATAAATATCAATCAAATTTAAGAAGCACATTCATAAAAAGAATTCAGTCAAACTTGTCACGATCTGCAAAAGCTTTATTTCATTTAACAATATCTGTGCTTTATGATTTTGTAATTAAAGTTGAATTGATATTGTACAATACAATGATATTGTTGCTTTCACTTTTTAAATTTGTGTTTCTTTATAATGTGTATAGTTTTTGTAATGTTTTTCTTTGGCGTGTTTAATGATGACGTATAATCATTGTATGTGTTATTCTATGCTTCATTTTATTGTTTCTAATCATTAGACTTTTCTTTCATGGTTCCATGGTTCCATATTAATGCGGGATGCAAAATTTAATAAAAAAAAGAATTCATTCAACTCAATACAGCATGTAATCGCTATCATAAGTCTATTTTTGTTAATCAATTATCTTCCCATCTCTTCAAATCGTCCCAAAAAAGGAAATAATTTTGGGTTCATCTCTGACACATTTCCATTCTTTCTTCGCTGTTGCATACCTCTCGACTCCAGTGCCATACGCACCTTCATCACCCACCGATCGATCAGTCGTCCACCCTTTCCTTTCGCTTTCCGATCCGATTACTCTCGATTTCATTTCATTTTTCGCCCCGAACAGACCGATGATGCACCGGAGTTCATCACAATCCTCCACCAAACGCCCGGCACGATATCAATGAACTGGCAGGAGACAGGGCAGGGTGGAGGAGAACCGCGCAGATTCTCGGGCCGTACCCCACCAACGATGGAGGAACGGTTTGGGATGCTCCGGCCAAGACCCGAATGCATTAAACAATCGGCGAAACCATTGTACGCCGGGTCGCGCACAGTGAAGAGGATTATATATAAAGCAGAACGTACCGCTCGACAGCAACACATTCGGATCTGTGCCTCTTCCTACTGTGGAGTGTCATCCCGTACAAGTGCTCGGTGCTCGGTGTCTGTGCTGCGTTTGGTGCTACTACTTGACAACTGCAGCCGCGTGCAGTTCGCCTTCGACCCTTTGCATGTGCAAGTGCAACATAGTGCCGTAGCTGTGATACACATTTTGGGTGTTTTTTTAGTAAACAAACGGAAGGCGTGTGTGTGTGTGATTTTGTGTAAATCAATCATCATTTTGTGTTCATCATGAAAATTGTAAGTGAAATAATTCAGCTTCGTTCTAGCGTTATGAAGTGTTTCGCATCATTTGTTGGTTGTTTTTAGTGAATATTGTACAGCTTTTTCTAATGGCTTATTGTGATTTTATACAAGGTGTTAACTGATATTCTTTTATTTTAAAATAAACTATGAAAGATATGTTTGAAGCGCTTTGTGCAGTTAGAGCAGTTTTAACTTCGAAAATATGCATTTCATTTCTAGTAAAAAGTATCAGATAACGTGTATCTACACAGGATGTAGTAATTTGCAAAATTATTTTATTTATTATGGTAACTACTTTAAAAAGCAAACAATTTTAAATTTGGTTAATGAGTGCTTAAATTCAAATAACATTGTAATTTAGTTTTACATTAAACTAAAAACAAAACAATGAAAACTTTTGATCTCTACCAAGTATAATATGCTGTACATACTTATTGTTCATTGTTATTTATTGTATTTTATTGTTCATTTATTATGCGATTTTAACAAAATAGTTATGGTATTGAATTTCAATTTTTATTGATGATTGAAATATTAATAATCGCATAATTATTTTAGCCATTCTTCAAGTTTATTCAAACAATTTTAAACTCGTTTATCATACAAACTAAAACTTAACAGTCAATTCTTCGTACAAAAAGGTGCAGTAATAGCTTTACAGCAGTTTGTTAAAAATATTTATATTGTTTTAAAATTCGCATGAAAAACCAACATACTCACAAACAAACACAAACAGTGTGTCAATCTGATTTCTGATGTCTGTTGACGAAAATTCCTGCGCAGTCCCTTTAATTTACATAATTTTTCGCTTTAACGCGATACCTCCAACACGATCACGAGCATACAGCCACCCAGAAGCCAGCATATCGATTGCCTTGACAGCTTCGGGATCGCTTTTCCTGCCGCCATAAAATTATGTACGATCAATTGCTACAGAAGCTACTCATCATGTCATTTATGCTAATCGTACCATACCGAGGCGTTGATTACCGTAATCCCGAGCTAATGAGCAACCCTGCAACCCGGTTCGACTGTGGAGACGAGAATCGTTCTCACCTGCCCCGGTCACGGCGTGGCACACGGTGTGGCCACCTAATTGTGCTTGTTTGCAGCTCGCCAGTACCGTCGCAATTATGATTGTTGCCCTGGGATTGGGAAACAGTTCGTGTGGCGTTATGCTGCGTCCCCAAAAAGGGTGTCGAAGATTCGCGGCACAATAGCACTTTGCCCGTGTCCTTCTCCCCGAGTACTCCTTATTATCCCCACGCAAGCTTCACGGATCACGTTTACGCTCTTGAATGAGTCCGAAAACGCGAGGCCGATCGGTTGTGTTGGGGGTGTTTATATTTAATTGATTGTAATGATAGCAAATAATCATCCTTGACGATGCTCAACGACCAAAGCTAGGCCGGAAAGGTCATCCCGTCTCGTATCGAATGTTTAAATATTTCGATAGAATAACTCCTCAAACTCAACAGCCACACGATTGGGACGATTGTATAAGTCTGTCAAGTGCGGTTTATGAAGATATCTGCCTTCGCCCAGGCGTTTGCGATTAAACACACTGATTAGGTTTGGTGCGCGATTTGCCTCGATTGCCCATCCTCGGGGGTCAAATGCATCCCGGTGCAGCTGTGCAGTTATGCAGCTTGAAGCTGTTGATAAAGCAAAAAAAAAACAGTCATAACCAACCAACCAACCAACAGCGGTTTCGACAAGAAACCCTCGTGCAAAACCAGCGGGTGGTGAAAGGCACACATAATCCGATTGTCTTGCGGCTTTTAACGTTCGGTTGTTCGACTCGATCGAACCAGGTAATGTTATTAAATTTGTACCTCTGGTTTTCGTTTTTCTCGCTTTTTTTTTGCTACGAAACGCTCTCCAATCGTTATTGGGCAACGGGGATATTAAGCTGTAAAATTGTTGATTAAACAGATGATTTCCATCTCAGCCTTGTAGGGTGATCCTCCCTTTTTGCGTCTTTTTTTTTGCCAATTTCTATAAACACTAGCGCAAGTGTACTGCTAATGTAAGTATTGCAAAAGGTCATACATTTTTCGATATGTGCCGCTTGTTTTCCGGCACGATCGGTGTAGCCGTTTCTGAGTGTTGGTGGTTAGCTTGCGGGAGAATCTTCACGAAAAGCCCCGCGAATGTTTGTTGCAGTAGCGAGGTTCTCGAGCGAGAGGTCAACACAACGCCAAAAGCAAGCCTCTGTGGTTTTGTGTGCTAAGGTGTGTCTAGTCGGTATGTATGCCCTACAGAGAACTGTGGCATTTTTTAACTGACATTGCTTACTTTTTAAACTTAGCTGATGACGTTTAGAATAAGAAGCATCATGTTTTATTTTGATTCTATAAACATATCTCATCTACAAGGTTAAATTAAGTGAAAAAAAAAAATTACACTGCCGAATATTTTAAAGGTTCTTATTTTTTCAGTTTTTATTTAAATCTTAAATTCATTTTAGTGATATCGAGCCTTCATATATAATTGAAAAAATAAGTAAATAACAAACTTATTTTTTTATTTCTCGTTTGTATGTGTAAATAAAACCAAGTACCCTTCTTGTTGGCATGTCGACATTCATTAAAATTCATTGAAATGATTCATTAAAAACACATGTCAAAAATTGATGTCAGTAGTACCATTTATATTACTTACATCCTCTATTTGAGATATATGTTTTATTTCACTTACTATTAAGTCCATAATACATCAGCCTAAAAACCTTGGTTAGTTATTACACTATTATACCACTATTCATTTATCTGGAGTTACACTTTAAAAAACATTTAGCATTTAAAATTAATTATAAAAAATATGCACTAATATCATCAGCAATGCTTGACTAATAATAAAAGCTGCTGTAGTTCTTCTTCAAGAAATGCTTCACTGTTTAATAGACCTAGCAAAACAACCGAAATTGCACACGAGAACAATACCAGATCGGCTATGGTGATCTGCACACAAAACAGGGGAAGCATATCTGCTTTTATGTTGCAGTTACGCTTCACCGGTCGAAGAAGCAACGATCGTTATGATGATGTGAAAATAATACTCTTTTATGAGGTATTTGCAACACCTAGGCTCATCCGTCCAAAGTGGTTCACGCTTGCCGTGTAAATGGTCCGATTTGAATTGAGCTTTTTCTGTATCTGGTTTCCAGCAAACGATCTAGGACGTTAATCTGAATTTCCACGTACAATAGAATGCATAAAACTGTTACGAAAACAGTCAGTCTGCTTCTTTATCTGAAGCAAGTACACACTGTTGCAGTGAAACAAGTCAGTGGAGCATAAATAAGAAATATTTGTTTTTCTTGTGCCGGTTTTTGGATGTTCTGTTCCCAAGCTTATCCCTTTTTGCAGCCGTGATTCTCAGCACCACCGCAAGAAAACAAGTGGAAATCAAATGGAAAAACATGAAAGGTTTATCAGTTAAGGGACCCGCACAGCCAATCCTTCCGTCCCATCCTTAGGGGGTAAGGTCGCCCGTAATTATGTTGTGTACTGTTCGTAGAGCACCGTACCATTTCGTCACCGAGCGTGACTGCCAGCATCACAACAGTGAAGCAGAGGAGACAAACAAACTGGATTTCTCGCGCGTCTTCATTTCTCAATTCAATCGAATCGTTCGGAATGGTAGAATGGTCGCTGTGGATACTCTGCACTGCCATTTCTGCCCCGGATGCTCGTGGTTTCGTTTTGATCGCTGTCCCCGGTGAGCCGCTATATGTGTGTTCGAGTTTTGCATCCGAAACGACCGAGCACAATGTAGATGCATGACTTACTTAGACAGTTGGTGCCCAAATGCTGGTGCTTCTCTACTTGTGCAATTGACGATTGACGCTGCAATACTTCGACCGGGAAGGCAGCCATTCTTGTGGTTCGATAAGAAAGCTCTAATCTGGCAGACGAATGCGAATGCGAACCGTTCGCTTGATGCACAACAATGTTTGCATTGAAAGACACTCCAAGACCTCGGCCCCCGGTGCTCGGTTTTTGCCTGGTCGAGATGCTTTTATGATAATTTCGTGACCACTCAACCGTGAGTTCGCGGCACAGATGCTCCGGTTTTAATGGGTCACTCTTGCTGGCTCGATTCGATTTCTTCGGCCGCATTACGAAAGCGTGCCGGTACTAAGGTTACGGTCGATTGTATCTTCATCTCACACCGCTCATTCAATTGTAGATCCTGCTGGCGACGTTGGTGGCGGCGTGCTCGTGCGCCCGTCTGGACAACAACTACCTGCCCCCGCCGGGAGCGGCTTCTGCTGGAGGTGGTCCGGGACTGACGGCTCCATCGCCGGGCGGTGGTGGCCGACCGGGCGGTGCAGCTGGTGGACCGGGTGGAGCGGGAGGCTTCGGTGGTCCCGGTACGGCACCGGGTGGCGGTGGCGGATTTGGAGGTAGTGCACCGTCCGGGGCAGGATTCGGTGGAGCAGGACCCAGCGCTGGAGGTTTCGGTGGTCAGGCTCAGCGACCGGGTGGAGTTGGTAAGTTGTGAGCTGACTTGTGATGATATGGAGACATTTGTCTTATTCATCTGATCGTCTATTACAGGCGGTGGCCCAGCGGCAGGTCGTCCAGGAACGCCTGCTCCAGCTTATGGTCCTCCGTCCGGTGGATTCGGTGGTGGTGCTCCATCGGCCTTTGGCGGCGGTGCTGGAGCTCCCTCGGGTGGCTTCTCGTCAGGAGGAAGTGGATTTGGAGGAGGATCTCCAGGCGCTGCACCAGCCGGCCCAAGTCAACCACCGATCGAGATCATCTCCTATGAGAACATGAACAATGGCGATGGAACGTACAAATACAGGTGAATGTGGAATATGGCACTGCTTGTGATGTCCAAGATGACTGAATGTAATGCTTTTATTTTAAGTTACGAAACGGCCAACGGTATCAAGGTACAGGAACAGGGAGAGATCAAGAACAAGGGCTCCGAGAACCAGATCCCCAGCGTGACCGGTTCCTACTCGTACACGGCCCCGGACGGACAGGTCATCACCGTAACATACATCGCTGACGAGAACGGATTCCAGCCTCAGGGTGACCACCTTCCCACGCCACCACCAATTCCGGAAGAGATCCAAAAGGGACTAGACGCGATCGCTGCTGCCCAGGCTGCCGGTGGTGGTGCAGCTGGAGGTCCAGGAGGCCCAGGAAGCGCTGGAGGATATCCTGGAGCTGGTGGCCAACCATCCCAGGGCTATCCTGGTTCGGTAACTGGATCGGGTGGCTATCCTTCAGGAGCTGGTGCGCCAGGCGCATCCGGACCAGGCGCTCGTCCAGGCCAGGGAGGCTATCCGAGTGGACCGGCTGGTGGAGCTGCTGGCTACCCAGCCGCTGGTGGTCCTGCCGCACCCGGCGGTTCCGCTGGTTATCCTTCCGGTGGTCCCGGAGCACCTGCAGCCCCTCGTCCCAGCGCACCCGGAAGACCATCGGGCAATGGATCGTTTAATCCGCAGTCCGGTTACCAGTATTAAAATGCCACCATTATCACATTAAGCCCGCAAACATCAGATGCACAAGTGCATTTAAAGAGAAAAGAAACAAAAAAAAAAAACAGGAAACGAACGAAAGCAAAACGAAAAGAGGTTCACTCGCTGTAAATAAGGTGAAATGGTGAACGGTTGTAATAAAAAGAGAAAAGTGAAAACTTAAAACCAGACGTCTCGAGTAATTCTCTTCTGATGTAAGCTAGCAGCTGGATGAATGTATGCAGCGTTGCGAGAGAACAACTGGTTTGAACTTGATCTTGAACTGACGGGAAAGATGAAGGTCGTCGAGTCTTTCTCGTTGAGATGAATGAACAGAAAAAAAGCTTTGGCGGAGAATTCGAAGATGACTGCAAAGCTAAGATTCAAAAGCTCTTCCTACCGCTTCGAAAAAAGCTCACTGAGAGTTGCGCTTGCACGAAAAATAAAACCAGCTGTTGAAAAAACGGTGACCTTATTACATTCAATTTCAAAAATAACAATTACAGTAAGCATTTAGGCATGGTAAACCTTCTCTACGTTCTAATTCTCTTCGAATGATTTATTACACACTGTTTGAATCCACTTTTTCCACTCCCTTATAATGTCGATCAAACCGAACCATAAATTAACGGCATGTCTATTTAATGTCATCGCCGCGTTCATAATTACCCTACCACGTTTCTACCAGCCATACCGATTGATTTATGTTCAATGCTACTAGACTCTATCGAAAGCGAAAAAAACTCAGAACCAGCCGAAGAAGGCGTGATGATAAAGTATCGGAATAGAAGCTCACTTCACTTCACGGCGCACGGACACACATTATGTGACGCGATGAGCATAATTTGTACAAGTCAATTTGAAGCACCATCAGTCGGATCAACCGCGCACATCACATCTAATCCGATGGATCAGTCGAAATAGTCGTGACTTTGGCGGTTCGATCGCCCGCCAAGCATGCGGCAAGTACACTTTGTACACCGAATGAACCATATAGTGCTCAAAAAAGGAAGACACTCGGTTGACCCTCGAATCCCATGACTTCTTGCAGCTCATCGAACATTATTCATGATCCTAACTACACTTTGAAATGTCATCCCTATGTATGTGTATGTGTGCGATCGGACTCAATTGCCCAGCAAGATTACCTCCCGGGTCGCGAATCGATCGTGACACAATACTGTGCCAAGAAAATTCAGGGTAGGTCTCTCTACAAAAGGAACCCGCTAAAGCTCGCTCATCACTCTCATCGACGCTCGGTGGCGGAAGCTAGCACTGAACGATATTTATTAGGCATTCATTGCCGCTTGCTCACTGTGGCTCACTGTTGCCAATTCGATAGCAATATCTTCTGTTTAATGGGCATCCATATGTAGGAAGATAGATTTACTCTAAGTGGCTTACTGTGACACATGTTGTCCAGATAAGGTATTCGTACGAATCGTTTGTTGCTGTAAATATGACTTACAGTTGGTAGCAAACCACAAATTTATTGATTATAGTGTGTGTCATGGTACAAATCTGTATATAATTTATTTATATAACAGTCCAATACTACTTACCATACATGCAAGACGCTTGTTTTATGGTGAACAGACAAATTTTTCTTAATCCTTCAGATTTGTTATCGTTTATATGTTGTTGGGGTCGTTTATATGTTTCATTTTTATGTTGGCAAGAACATCCCTTATCCCTAAATCCTTGAAAGGTTACATATTGACTAGCGAATACTTGCATACACCCAGGCGCAAAGTGTTTTCATGTGTTCCGATGTACATTAATTTTAATTCAATGAAGCTCTGTCATTAATGATGCTTTAATAATTTTATATACAGTACTGTTTAACCTGCGATGAAAGCTAGATGAGTATGAGGATATTATGCTGCGTGTAGAAGATTTTGCCATCGGAACACATCTTGATTACAATAACATGATTTACATGATGATGATTTTTAGACCAATTAATCCGTGATCATACTATGGGCGAACGGATCGAATGGAATTTATACCGATCCTGCCATGGGCGCGAATGCCCTTTTTGTATAATACATTGTCATGTGTTGCCAATTATTACTCTCGAAGTGTTTACCTTGGTATGTTTGTAGGTGGTTGCTTGTATTCTTGCATATATGCTTGCTCCTCAGTAAATAAAGAACACAAGAGATTAGACTTTTGAGTAGCATTTTAAAGTTAATCTTTAGGTATTAGAGCGATTGTCTATTTAATTTTAGAAAGCACTATCCTCAACCTGGATATGCTGGACGACAAATTCTCTTAATAAACGGAGTCCCTTGAACGGTAAGGTACTTCGGACGACGAGGTCGCTAGGGTTTTTCTATGAATAACACAACAACAAAGATGATGAAGACGTCCATTTATTCGACGAGTCCTTAAAAACGACGAAAACCCGAAGGACGAATCCTTAGCCGATCGATTCGGACTTGCATATTGCTAAACTCTCCACTGCTCATTTCACAATTAATTCAAACATGTTTTTTTTAGAATGGCCTGGCCGTATTGCGTAAATTCGAACATGTTACTGAAGATTCATTCTCACTGAAATTCAGAAATATGGTGAAACTTATTGCTGTCCTACTGCTGCAGCGTCCTACTTTGCCGTTTGCCTTATATCTCCAGGAACGTTGTAGATAGTCCTCGTCACGGCGTTAGTGGCATTCAACAACTCTCAGCATCTTTGTGATCATCATGTCACGTTATGAACTTTCGTTCCCCAAATTCGTGTTTTCTCTTCCTTATCTTTCCTTTCATGTTAGATGTAAGGTACATTCTTAATCCTTTCAGGCAGACATTTTAAAGTGGTCTGTCATGAATTTCTCAATTCGTAGCAAAATCTCGAACACTCATATTATCTGTAGATGATTCAGTTCAAAAGTTACACTAGATTAATATAACAGCCGCAGTTGTTTCCATGGAGAAATCTACTACATTTATGATAATTAATTACATCATAGATTATTTAGAGTGCTAGACTCCCTTATAATGTCGATCAAACCGAACCATAAATTAACGGCATGTCTATTTAATGTCATCGCCGCGTTCATAATTACCCTACCACGTTTCTACCAGCCATACCGATTGATTTATGTTCAATGCTACTAGACTCTATCGAAAGCGAAAAAAACTCAGAACCAGCCGAAGAAGGCGTGATGATAAAGTATCGGAATAGAAGCTCACTTCACTTCACGGCGCACGGACACACATTATGTGACGCGATGAGCATAATTTGTACAAGTCAATTTGAAGCACCATCAGTCGGATCAACCGCGCACATCACATCTAATCCGATGGATCAGTCGAAATAGTCGTGACTTTGGCGGTTCGATCGCCTGCCAAGCATGCGGCAAGTACACTTTGTACACCGAATGAACCATATAGTGCTCAAAAAAGGAAGACACTCGGTTGACCCTCGAATCCCATGACTTCTTGCAGCTCATCGAACATTATTCATGATCCTAACTACACTTTGAAATGTCATCCCTATGTATGTGTATGTGTGCGATCGGACTCAATTGCCCAGCAAGATTACCTCCCGGGTCGCGAATCGATCGTGACACAATACTGTGCCAAGAAAATTCAGGGTAGGTCTCTCTACAAAAGGAACCCGCTAAAGCTCGCTCATCACTCTCATCGACGCTCGGTGGCGGAAGCTAGCACTGAACGATATTTATTAGGCATTCATTGCCGCTTGCTCACTGTGGCTCACTGTTGCCAATTCGATAGCAATATCTTCTGTTTAATGGGCATCCATATGTAGGAAGATAGATTTACTCTAAGTGGCTTACTGTGACACATGTTGTCCAGATAAGGTATTCGTACGAATCGTTTGTTGCTGTAAATATGACTTACAGTTGGTAGCAAACCACAAATTTATTGATTATAGTGTGTGTCATGGTACAAATCTGTATATAATTTATTTATATAACAGTCCAATACTACTTACCATACATGCAAGACGCTTGTTTTATGGTGAACAGACAAATTTTTCTTAATCCTTCAGATTTGTTATCGTTTATATGTTGTTGGGGTCGTTTATATGTTTCATTTTTATGTTGGCAAGAACATCCCTTATCCCTAAATCCTTGAAAGGTTACATATTGACTAGCGAATACTTGCATACACCCAGGCGCAAAGTGTTTTCATGTGTTCCGATGTACATTAATTTTAATTCAATGAAGCTCTGTCATTAATGATGCTTTAATAATTTTATATACAGTACTGTTTAACCTGCGATGAAAGCTAGATGAGTATGAGGATATTATGCTGCGTGTAGAAGATTTTGCCATCGGAACACATCTTGATTACAATAACATGATTTACATGTTACCAATTAATCCGTGATCTTACTATGGGCGAACGGATCGAATGGAATTTATACCGATCCTGCCATGGGCGCGAATGCCCGTTTTGTATAATACATTGTCATGTGTTGCCAATTATTACTCTCGAAGTGTTTACCTTGGTATGTTTGTAGGTGGTTGCTTGTATTCTTGCATATATGCTTGCTCCTCAGTAAATAAAGAACACAAGAGATTAGACTTTTGAGTAGCATTTTAAAGTTAATCTTTAGGTATTAGAGCGATTGTCTATTTAATTTTAGAAAGCACTATCCTCAACCTGGATATGCTGGACGACAAATTCTCTTAATAAACGGAGTCCCTTGAACGGTAAGGTACTTTGGACGACGAGGTCTCTAGGGTTTCTCTATGAATAACACTGGGATGAATCCTTAGCCGATCGATTCGGACTTGCATATTGCTAAACTCTCCACTGCTCATTTCACAATTAATTCAAACATGTTTTTTTTAGAATGGCCTGGCCGTATTGCGTAAATTCGAACATGTTACTGAAGATTCATTCTCACTGAAATTCAGAAATATGGTGAAACTTATTGCTGTCCTACTGCTGCAGCGTCCTACTTTGCCGTTTGCCTTATATCTCCAGGAACGTTGTAGATAGTCCTCGTCACGGCGTTAGTGGCATTCAACAACTCTCAGCATCTTTGTGATCATCATGTCCCGTTATGAACTTTCGTTCCCGAATTCGTGTTTCCTCTTCCTTATCTTTCCTTTCATGTTAGATGACAGGTACATTCTTAATCCTTTCAGGCAGACATTTTAAAGTGGTCTGTCATGAATTTCTCAATTCGTAGCAAAATCTCGAACACTCATATTATCTGTAGATGATTCAGTTCAAAAGTTACACTAGATTAATATAACAGCCGCAGTTGTTTCCATGGAGAAATCTACTACATTTATGATAATTAATTACATCATAGATTATTTAGAGTGCTAGAAAAAGCAACTGTCATAAGCTGGAATATTACAACATTTCTGAATCAGCAGAAATACAATAATAACTATGATTTTTTTTTGGAGTAGCGATTTCTGGCCTTCATTTCTGGCCCTTCTTCTCATTTAGCTAAAGAGTGTCAATTATGTAGAAAATTTTTAAATCTCCATGGGAAATAGATAAATGATAATACACCCCTGTTAGCTAACTGAAGCAATTAATTATAAGTTAAGAGTACAAACTTTTTAACCACCTATGTTTGATATTATTATCCAAATCATTGCCACTAATTCGAATCAATACAGCAGCTGCTATCGATTGTTTCCCGTTGTACCGTGCATTAATCCTGATAGCGAACGCCTGAAGGTAGGCAACATTTTGAGTTATGTGTGTATGTGATGTAAAGTACGTTATTGTTCAAGCACGCTCGCAACATTAATAGCTTCTTCGAAAACGTATTACACTTATCTTCATTGCTTCCACCGCAACATTGCATGAACTGGTAAGGCGCCTCATTCATTTACTCTTCATTTTGACCGTTCGCTTTAAAATATGCTAAGTTCACGGGTGTAACATTCACCTCATTTCGCATAATTACCCTGCCTAATCTTTCTTTGACGACAGCACATACTCACCAAACGCATCGTTTGCAACCAAACCCAACATAGGTCATCACTGCGAGGACTGTTAATCCAGTTGACGAAACTTTTGACATTGTGTCGTATTTTTAGTTTTTTTTTATACTCAGCTTCAATCCGTTTTACGACCCGTCTGCTCTATTGCGAGTATTATGAAGACCTTTCCCATCGCCCAACAGGCTTATCCGCCGTTGTTGTGCCGGTGCCATTGCAAGCACCGGTGCGAACAATTTCATTCATACCGTGTACGTTTCGTTTGTTCCGACACCTCGAACCACACGTGTGTTTGGCCTCTCCGGTTGCATGTTACAGCGAGGAAGAGCAACGTGTTTATCAGCCAAACGCCTTTGAAGGTGTCAATTATGTTGAAGATAATAAATCAATCCTTCATTGTTGCAGCGTTTAGCGTTGAATGGGTATAGTCGTATAGTCGCATTCGAGATGGGAGGAATGGTGGACATTCCTGCGACATCGAAGGAGAACCAGGAACGCATCCACCGATCGGTAGTCGACGGAGCCAAGCAACAATGATGATCATTTTCTGCTGACCCTGGAATATGAAGTCGGCAAAACACACGCCTTCCAGAACTGTGCGGCCTCCGTGCAGCCCGCAAGATGACATCCTTTAGTTGGTGTTTTTTTTTCTTCACCGAACTGTCTTACATGTACGTGTGTGTGTGTCTGACAGAGTCATGTGGGATTTTTATATCTCTTCTTTGAGTCACAACTTCATAAGGTCAGTCTGGTGCTGGCCGATCGGTACGAGTTCGAAGTTCGCCGATGTCCGGAGCATCTTCACGCATCTTTACACCGCCCGTTCTGTGCAAAGTGATCAAGCCGACTTACTCCGTTGGCAGATTGGAAAAGGTGAAACTGGTTTCACCAAACGGCCGTCCCAAACGGCATCTTCCTTGACATCTCGGCCCAAGACGCGTCAGTCGTGCGGGAGTCGTGCTGTTTCGCTCTCTCGACGTTTCGACCGAACGGCCGTAATTGATAACTTGATTTCTGGCCGGGCAACAAGCAGCATCCGTTTTTTCGATGGAAGATTCTTGCGATCGCACACCGTTGAATCCGCCCGATTGGTGCTACCGTTAGGGGCATTGGTTTCGAGCATACCGAGGGTGAGTCTATTAGTCGCAAAAGGAAACACCTTTTTGGCATTAGAATTCCCCAACCGAACGAACGGAAGGCAATAATTTGTCGTACGATGTTGATGATGGTGATGAGGATGATGGTAGTGAGTCGTCGGTATTTCCCCATGAATGGACTGAGTTGTGTCCGAACGAGGAAGGACAAATAAGGAATCGTTGGAAAACATTCATTAGAACACATCACATATTTAGATTTGATTGTATTTTTGTGCGATATGATATGAATTTTATTTTCCGTATTCCTATTTTATCGAATGTTGATTTTTTAAATAAAATAGTCTTTTTATTAATAGGTTTGTTTCTTTATTAAGAAATTTGGTTAAGTGTTTCATGATCATTTACTATATTATTTATTATTTAATTCACTTGCAAGCAATTACTATTTGTATAGATGATTATATTTATTACATCGAGTCACGCATTCTTATTCTTATTTAATTTTTATAGTTTTGTTTATTATTTATTTTTGTTTGAAATGTTTGAATGGTTGAAATGGTTGAAATGTTTTGAGCTTTAAAAGGTCGTCTTATTTGATTTTGTTTAATGAATTATTAGTTCTGTGATACATAAATTTTTTATATGACAAATTCTTATATTACTTTATGATATTTACTCTTAATTCTTGTTTTATTATTAAGTATATCACATGATAGATTTATACATTATTTTGTCATTTGCAAATTGGTATTTATCGATGAGCTTATTAGTTTTCAAATGTTTGTACTACAACTTTGTAATAAATTTTTTTTTCTACAATATATGACGGTTGGACTTGGTCAAATATTTCATTTTTTATAATAATTATTTTTACGCACCCGGGATATGGTGTACGATACTGACCCCAGCTCTGAACGGACCCTCGCATTAGGATGACGGAATACTGCGCAGCGTAACAACCGAGCACACCCGGGATAAGGTGCCCTTTCACGGTTCGGAGGAGGAAATGTCTCCCAACCCATGTGAATTGTAGTTTTGTAATTTAGAATAAGTTCCTTAATTGTAATTTAGCGTAAGCAATACGGCCAGGCCGTTCTATATGAATAAAAAAAAAAAAATAATTATTTTTATTATGAAGTGATCAAAATTCCTAATACAAACTGGAAATTTTGATTTCTTAAAACTAGGTAACAAAAAGCATGTACTTAGCTGCCTAAGAAATAAGTGTTATAAACTAGCTTCAGGCTAACGTAATCTTGTAAAATTTCCATTAATTTGAGCCACTATCATAAACAAAGTATTCACATAATAAAATAATAATAAACAACCGAAAGTACTTCCCCCAATTGTTAATTATAATAATTTACCCACCCGTAACCTAATTTTTATGCATGTTTTTATTACACTGCCACCGGTATGGACACATCTGCTGAAAGGTTATTGTAATAATGTAATCAAAATAATAAAATAAAATCGATCATGGTTACAGTTTCTGTCTCCCACTGCCTAACTGCACCGGCAAATACGATCCCCTCCACGAAACCGTTATCATTTCACGGCCCCAAAACCAGTCGAGATCATCCAAAATGAAAATAAAAGTGGCTTACCAGTTACCAGTGCCCTACCTCGTACTTACCTCGTCCACCCGCCAAGCATTCGTTCGTATCGTTGAATCTGTCCCCTGGTGCATGCGCCTCTCAACGTCCGACCGAAGCGCCATGTCGCCCGGTGGGACTGTGTAGAGCCTGGTGTAGATGGCATCGGGTAGCGCCCTCTTTTCTTGAGCGTACATACTCCAAAAGACCCCAAACGATGACGCCGAAATGCCACGACCAGCCCAGCAAGCATTTAAACCGCACAGAAGAGGCAGAAAAAACGCAGTAATCGGGGTGGGAAAGATCATCTTCACCGTCTGTCCAGCTTCAGTGTGGCGCGTTTGCGACCGGCTTCTTCATGAGGTTTGGTGCGACTATAGTAATAATAACAATAATCAAGTACCTCCCAGTTCGCGTGCGACCAGACGAGGTGTGTGTTTGTGTGTGGCTGCAGGTGGGGAAGAGCATATTGTATGCGTGAGTAGGTTGGGGTCGGTAGGTTTCGTGGTCAGTTGGACGAGGTAGGGGACCGCTGTCGTTGTAAGATCACCCCCGAAGTCACTGCAAAAGGGACATCGGTTGGACGGCTCCAACGGCATCCCTGCCCTTGCACAGCCATTGCACACTTGGAGTGGAGGTACATCAGCGACACCGCACCGACTACACACTACACGAACGTGCGATATTCGGCAACGATCCTCGAGGCGCACACCGTGCGGATATAAATATCTCCCACGAAGAAGCCTCCCATCGACAGAACGAAACGTCACCACGTCCGAGCAGGATCGCAGGCTTCGACGCCTTCTCAGCGTAACTCGTCAAATACGGAGTGTGATATTAGCGGCGCCAAAAGTGTGTGAGTGTGAGAATACAAGGATAAGCAAGAGAAATTCTAGAATGAAAGTGATTGTAAGTGTTGTGCTAGAAATACCACCAAGAGCTGAACTGTTTCAAAGTGCTTAATGTTTTCATGTTTGTACACTTTTCCTGCGGATAGATTGTCGTCGGTGTCTGTGTGCTGTTGGTGGCATTGGGTGTTGTGGAATGTGCACCACAAGGACCAGTCACTGAGCCAATCCCCATCATCCGCCAGGAGCAGGAGATGAATCCGGATGGTAGTTACAGCTGGAGCTATGAGACGGGTAATGGTATTGTGGCGGAAGAGCAGGGCTTCTTGAAGAATGCCGGAACCGAGCAGGAAGCACAGGTGAGATGATGCAAAATGGTGTAGAATTCAGAAGTGACTATGCAAAGGACATAGAATGTGGCTGTTGAAAGGATTGTGGTGTTGAATCGTATAGGTTTTGGATGAAGTCATTTCAATTTATTTATGTTCAAGGTCATAGCTTTAATTAAAAGCAAATTGAAATCTGTATGAACAATTTAACTAAGTAATGTGAAGTTAATGGAATTTCTTTGAGTTTCAGATATTCCTTTATCTGCCATTTAATTCTTTAATGAACTATGGCACTTCTAGTACAAAAGTCACAAAGTTACATCCAGTGGTGTAAGCGGATTGAATTGCGTAGAAGTTCTAAGAGCGTTTAATCTCACACTTAAACAGCTAAAAAGTTTCTGTCGCTAAACGTTGAGTTCTTAAGTTGCAATGAAGTAGCTAAAGACTTTGATTAATTGATTTCTGTGCAATATGGTCCAATTGTGCAGACAATTTTGATTTGATGGTATAGGCATCAGCAGAACGCTAAAATAGAGTACTCGAAGGACTGAATATCTGGCTACTGATAAAACGATATCACAGCAAGTCAGAAATGGCAGGCTTAGATCTCTCGAGGTTGTAGTACCAACAAGGAAGAAGAAGTTTCAGTAATTGATGTTGGATATCCACAAATACGAAATTATCCTTGTTTATCATAAACCTGTAAAAAAATGGAACTTTATTTGCTTTATTCTGACATTTCCGCAAACTGTTACAAGAAACACTAAGAAGGAAATTTAAGAATAACACTGTTTTTGGCTAAAAATGGCTATGTTATTCGATTTATCTTTCATTTAGCACCTTTTTAAAAATTTTGTGTAGCACCAAATACCACTTAGAATTACATTTATCACTCATCCGTGAAGAAATATTTTTTCCATTTAATATTCCTCCTCACTGCATGCCCTTAAGCGGACAATAGCAGACAAACTTTTGCACGACCCAGTTCCCTTTCGGTGTGTAACCAAAAACAGTGCTTTTATGTAAGAGTTATCGGAAATTTGAAACGCACCACTGATTGCATCGATTAAAGCGCTCGCTCACCGCCAAACCCAACCCAAAACGCTCCCGATGCGGCAATCCACCCTCAATTGCTGTCGTCCATTAATCAAAACCGCTTTACGAAGCAAATATTTATAGCTTCTTCTGAGCATTGCCCCAACTCCCTAGTTGCCCTGTGACCTGGCCAAAGAGCAGTTCATCAACGAGGTGAGCTTTTCTTTCTAATTCCCTCCCGCACTCCCCTCTCGTTACTCCTCTCGTTTGAGCCGTTTGGAATTTCTAGCCAGTGAGGCGCGTCCCTAGGTCACGGATGTCACTGCCGCCCGGGACTGTGACGGTGACGCTGATCACCGGTGACACGATCCCATCGAGGGCTGACATGCTTTTGACGAGCTGGCATGCAATGGTGGAGTTGTTGCCTTATGGCTTCTCGATTCCCTTTTCGATCGTGCATCGTCGCATCGCAATCGAACAGGATCCAGATCCGAATGGTCACACGGATTAGCGGGACTGCTGCTGGTTGCGCAACAGTGGTGGCTTTTTTTGTTGTGTTGCATGTCCCGCCAATGTGGATGGTGCTGGGAGGTGTTGGAGGTTGGTGCAAAAATAAACGAAATAAACGGCAGCACTTCGGAAAAGGTTAATTGGCTTCCTTCTGCAAAGTGTTGCTGGTGAGAGAGTTTGCCCTGGTGCTGGGTGCGGGTGCTTTTATTTTGGTTTTGTGTAACGGTTTGCTGTCACTTCGGTGGTCAATGTTTGGCGAAAACCTTTTTGATGATCCAATGGTGGCCACCAATCTATGCCCCCCGGGGTGGTGAAGCAATATAGTTCAATCTGGTTATGATTTCATCTGGTGGAAACCCGCCAATAAAAGTTATGTTGCAAATTTAGTGCAACCAGCTCGGTGGCCAGTTGAGGCAAAGCTGTTTACAGCGAATTCTTCTTTTTGGTTTGTTCAGCCAGCTATTACTAATTTTAATCATCTCGATTCTCATGCTTAATGCTGACACCATTATCAACACACCGTCCCATCCGTTAGCAGAATTAATCTCACACGCGGCATCAAGTCGATAGCTCAAACTGTAAACTGATCTTCAATTGCACAATCTCACCGGCGCAAATGAAACAGTTGCCAACTGAAGCGGACGGCATTTATCGCTGCCGGTACATTGCGAAAGATCGTTTGCACGTCGTCATCAGTTACTTTGCCTCCTTGTTATCCCACATACACACACACGCGCGCGCGCATCACGATCACTAAAGATATGAACGCACGCAAAAACCAAACACTTCGCCAAAGATCGATTGCAATTGCGTGGCGTATCGCGAAGAGTACAACACTTTTGACCGTTTCGATGCGTGCGCCTCAACGAGCGAGGATGAGTAATTAATTGATACTTTGTCGGCTGGCTTTGCCGGCATTCAGCGGGTGTCCACTCGATCGTACCAGTCTCGTCCTTCGATCGTGCACACGCCTAGTCCTGGGCCTGGAAGGTTAAAAGGCAAGAAGGGTTCGTCGCCGTACCACTAACCAGCTTCTTCGTACTGTGCAGGTCGCTCAAGGAGAGTATTCTTACACGGCACCGGACGGACAGCTCATACGGGTGCAGTACATTGCGGACGAGAACGGTTTCCAGCCGCTTGGTGACCATCTGCCCACACCACCACCCATCCCACCGGCCATCCAGCGTGCGCTCGAGTATCTGGCCAGTCTACCCCCGAGCGATGACGCTTCGCGGAGGTACTGAGCGCGGACGCCAACACAACTAGCACGTAAAACAAGACTCATCAATCGCCTATTTAGTGTTACTGCTACGGTACAGTTGAGATAAGGATTGAGAAATTGTAAGCAAAACTCACCCATATACATACAGATTGTACAGCCACATTCACATACAGCTAGGTATGTAAATAAATCATAACGTTTTTTTTTATTTAAAACCCAATAATCGTTTAATTTTATTAGCATTCGCATCAAATGTTAAACACACTGCAAAACACAAACTGCTAATCATCGAGCCCCAAAACACATGGCTCCATCATTATCGAACGCTTGGTATCACAATAATGTCTCTGGCTTGGCCGCAGCGTTATCCTTCACCGTGCCAAGCTTTTAACTAATCCCCTGACAGTCCGATAGGCTCTCGGGCCTACCCATCAAACTAATCACGCTGAAGCATCCTTTATGCGATGCGCGTGTGTGAGCGCGCGTGCTCGCTCGCTTATGCTTCTAACCGCGTTCTCGCACCCCGAACACCATCGGCCCTTCGTTTTCCTCTTCGTATCTCTCCCCAACGTGGACAATCTGCTCGTAAAATCCACCGATCAGTCGATCGCACCATAAACCAAAGCGAAGCGAAAAGGAACATTTTAATCTCAAGGCAAGTAGCATTCCACCAGATGAAATCATAACCAGATTGAACTATATTGCTTCACCACCCCGGGGGGCATAGATTGGTGGCCACCATTGGATCATCAAAAAGGTTTTCGCCAAACATTGACCACCGAAGTGACAGCAAACCGTTACACAAAACCAAAATAAAAGCACCCGCACCCAGCACCAGGGCAAACTCTCTCACCAGCAACACTTTGCAGAAGGAAATTATGACCTAAATGAAGCACCCGTTTTTCTTATTGATTTTTTAATTTCTCACAGTGATGGCCAGGTCGTACATCTATTCATATAGAAATGAATGGTGTAAATGACAAAAAATACTTGGAGGACTAGTGATTTATAAAGAAAACAGTAAACGCTAATAGGAAAAATAGAAAGAATTCAATACAACCCCAATCACATATGAACAAAATTAAAAATGTTCACTTAAATTGAGATTAAGTAATGACGTTGATGCGTCAGCTACAACGGCCGAGATTGCCAGACGAGGGCGCTAGACCGTGAACGGTATTGGAGATTTCTGTAGCAGATCAACAACACGAATCAATTGTAACGCTTGATGGAAGTAAGTTAGTCGCATGACCAATCTGAAACATAGACAAAACCATGTGTACCTATTTTGTAGCATACAGCATACAAACCAGTTATCAATATCTGTATCTGTAACTTTCCACAAGCAATTACTAAGTTTCATCTACATTCTTAATTTATTTAAAGCAGACATCTCAAGAATTACACGATTTAAAGTACCTTACCAAAGGAGACACAGCATCAAAATGCATTTTGCCTCCCAGACCAAAAAATATGTTCATTATCCGCTATGAATTAAAGCAAATGTTTTGCTAAGTCTTGTTTTTGTAGCTATTTGTATTCTGCAAACTATATCTATGGAAATGGAAATATGTTTTGCTTATTAATATTGAAAATTTTAATATTTTTATTTATTTATTTAAATTTCAGTATAAAAAATTTAAATACTTAAGCATTTTTTTTTGTTAGAATGGTGTCTAAAATTTATTTATGTAACTCTATCTCAACAGTAGTCTTCTCTGACAGTCCAAGTTTTGAATGGTCCTGTCATGAAAGTTCTCTACTTAAAATATCTCTCACCATTGCAGACGAATTTGAGATTTGAAAGAAAAGATCATTTGCAGCTCCAAAATATGTCCATCCTCGTCTGAATCATGCTAAAACTGTAGAAAATCCATTTTTATGAAGATCAATGTTATAAAAGAGTACTGATAAAAGAGTTATCCATGTTATCCTATGAGGTGTAGGAATACCATTTCTAGATTCCTAAACTTAATACTTCTGTCCTGCATAAGGTAGATGATCCCTTCATGCTTGTAACTGGTACCACCACCAACAAGACCAGTACCACTTCATTCAGGATGTCAAAGTAATCAGAGTACTAGTTAAGGCATTATTGGAAGTACGATACACCTTTTAATTGGGTACGCGTCGTTCAATTATACGTAGAAAGATAGTCGATAGAAATTAAGGTGAAAAATCTTTCAAAACCGTCCATATTAACAGATGTGGCACATGAGGACCCCTTGAATAAATGGTTGAAGTGCGATGGTATTCTATGGCATGTGAATTTGATAATTTGTAAAGCTTAGACTACACCTCCTGGTGGTTTTACTATCAACCTAGACTAAAAACTAATAGCGACGTCATAAGGATAGTAATTAAAAGTTACTGTTACACATGTTATTTCCTCCTAACTTATAGTCTTAATGTTTCAATGATTATATGAATTATGACAAAATACGAGCGAATACATTCAAACCTCATGTTCATCTTCAATCTCCAATCAATAATATAAAACTACACACAATACAGAGCAAGCTCATCCCACAGTGCCCCAACAGCATCGCATGAAAATAGAATCATACAGAGAGAAATATGTATTTCTTCACCAAATTTAGCTTGCCAACATCCAACTCTTCACCTTCCAGCCAACCCATCCCGTCTCGTTCCCCCGCATTAGGGTTAAATTTCTTGGAAGCGTGATGGATTTAGCGGCACCGATCGATTCGGTGTTTATTAATTGTTTTGATTATGCCCACGAGAACGACGGTACATCCGCCGCATTTGGCGCGTTCGGTATGAATATTCATGAGCCCTAAAGAATATTTACTGCTAAGCGTTACCGTGCGAGTTTCCGCCCAGTAATCCTGCGCTGGGCTCAGTCGTCCAGGATATGTCTACCTCCCGACTATCGCTCCCCTCTCTACCCACCCGCTAATCGGCAAATATTTTACATCGTTTAACTTAATTGACTTCAACACGGCTTCATCCTGGCGCTATCGCGTCCGTCCGATCGGGTATCGTTCAGGGGGGAAAAAAAAGAAATGGCACCGGTACACATATTTTATCCGCGTGTGTACCCTTGAATGGATGCATTTAGAAGACTGAAATTAGTGTCCCAAGGTAGACCGAAAAGGTGTTTATTTGTTTGTGTATTCGAGCGAAGAAAACTGCATTCCTGAGAGCATAACACTCGAACGCCACGTTCCAGCTGAAGAGAGTTTGACCCTGCCATATCCACTCCGACGCTCGTGTGCCAGATCATAACGATTAGCGGCTTGCTTCTTGTGTGATCTTCTTCTATCAGCGCCATTGTCGTTTCTACAGTTTGCTGCTGCTGCCGTTGCTGCTGCTACAACTACCTGTCAATGATGCAATAGCCCCTGACGGTGATGGTCCATCTGCCATTGATCCGGTGGTAATCAAATCTTCCGACTGTGGAGGGTGTCGTTGAAACTTATGCAAATTTTGTCTAACGAACAACTTGTTTCTAGGCCCCACCGTGTGCCATGTTTTTCTTCTTGCTTTTCTGTTCGATCGCTTCTATTGGAGCAGCATGGCAGAAGATTGGCGGTCATGGGAGTAGGAGGACGCTAGTTGCGTCTTATGGTGATTTGCTAGGACACACAACCGGACGCTGGTTCGCTTTCCGAAACCGATTCCAACTCCAAACCCGAAGCCGAAGTCCGAAAGGTGGACGAAACACAAGACCGAAAAAAAAACAAAAGAAACACGACACACCGTTGTCGTACGAACCGATATAAATAGCCAACGCCTTGCTGCGGCCGCCGCCAGATTTCTGTACCAACCGAGACGATCAACAGTAGTGCTATTTGTGCTGGAGCTCTTCTAGCGTGACGTAAAGCGTAGAATCAGCTTCCGCGTACCATCTTTACAGTGTGAACAAAATGAACAAGGTGTGTAGTGTAGTGAGTGCGGGTGATGTCTCATCAAAGAATTCACGTGTCAGTACGGTATGCGATAAAACAAAGATACTAATTGTGTGACTGTTTGTTTTTGGTTGTGTGTTTTAGCTCGTCTATGTGCTCGTGCTTGCATTGATTGCATCCGTGACCGCAGATAAGGATGCCACCGTACTGAGACAGGACTCGGAAGTTAACCCGGACGGATCGTATCAGTACGCGTACGAAACATCTAATGGTATTGTGGCAGAGGAACAGGGCACACTGAAGAATCTCGGCGAAGAACAAGCTCAGGTAACTATCTCGACGTGTATAGAATAAGCTGAAACTGGAACACTCACTTATCGTTTTGCGTTTTGTTTTATTTTCACGAAAATTCCCCCGAAAGGTGGCCCAAGGACAGTACTCGTACACCGATCCAGAGGGCAACCGTATCTCGCTGCAATACATCGCGGATGAAAATGGATTCCAGCCGCAGGGTGATCATCTGCCAACGCCACCACCCATCCCGGAGGCCATCGAGCGTGCCCTGCGACTGTTGGCAAATCTGAGCCGGAACAAGCGTGGTTCTGTGTAGTGTAGCGCGCAACAATCACGCACCGCAAACCGTAAATAGTGAATTAGGTTAGTGATACAGGTCCCGGGCACTTGGCAGCAACTAGTCATGTTTCTGAAGCGTAAAGTGACAAGGAAATAAAAACCACCATTCTAGTAATGATGTGCTGACGCACCAATATTCGTACAAGGAAATCTTGCACAAGTTTTACTGCAAAGCCTTACTCGACTGCCCCACAAACATCTGCCGGGTTCGTCACTTGTTCGTTCGTTGAACTCGTTCGTACCCGCACACAGCCATTGGGTGAAAGCAATGCCTTGCTTCTTTCGCCGTTTGTTTAATTTGGTTTGTGAGAAGTTTGTAGCTTTGTTTTTCACCCAAAACAAACAAAAAACCTACACCGACCAACAACAAAAAAATCAATCCCTGTCCACCCGCCCGCCTGAACTTGACATTGAGTATCGCTTAAGATGGCGATCGCTTATGCAAACATATGGCTTCATGACGTGGTTGTTGTGTTATGTTTTTCGTTTTCGATGCAGATGAGACTTGAATTTAAAACCATCCCCATCTCCAGCCCAATGGGGGCGATGCAATCCGGCACGACCTTGCGCGTATCGGACTTTAATTTTATGCTGCCCATCCGATACTGACCCACAAAGATTTATATTCACAGCATCCGAAAACAGAAAAAAGAATCCACCGTATGATAGTAATAATAAAGCGCACCATGATGATGACGAAATGAATGGCCTTCGATTTTCCGGTCCCGCATATCGACACGTATCAGCCGTATGCTAAACCGAATGGCCGAAGATGAGCCACGAACCGGACCACATGGACGGAGACTGCGGCGAGGCCGTGAAATCTTGCCCAACCTTGAATTTCATCCCAAGATCCGGTCTGTGATGATGGTGCGTGAGGAAGTGCGCGACAAGCGAGGACCGCCGACGATCACATTAGGTTAGGCTTTGTTTAGTTTTGTGTTTTCGTGGGCGTCCATCGTACACGGCACCGATGGAGAAGATCCCGGTGAGATTTAAAAATAGACCCTGAGCCGTATTTTCAGAGCGGGAGTGGTAGAGGGAGATGGAGAGAAAGTGAGTTGTGTAGCGTAAAATTATTTTTAATTCTGACTGGTTTTTGTGGTTGCGAAAAGTGTGCTTCTGGGTGAATTGGCAGACACATTCGGTGGAGGATGCGTTATGAGATCATTTGAGTATTGCAACACGCACCTGTCAAGACATGGTACCATGACGTTTATATTTTTACATTTGAGTGTTCAATCTATCTCTCACAATGTAAAATCTACCGATAATATATGTTTGTTAACCATTTGAATTAAAGGCACAAACAGAACTAAAAATTTTCGCATCTAGTTATCCGTAAAATTAAGACACTATTTTGAAGTATCTGGCACAGTCAAACATCGGTGACCCAAAACAATCCTTTTGTGTTGTGGTTTGGTAATCAAAAAACACTGATCTGTTTTGTAATGTCTTTATAGTTGGTGTTTAGAGTGGTTCGACGTCCGAAACGATACTGACGCCGGTCGTCATGCAGCTAAGAAATAGAAGAATTATAACCGATCTTAGTATCTTAATAAAATAATATCAAATTCCCAGACAGGCCTTGTTTTTTCTCAACAACAGCAGTTTATGCCTGCGATGACTGAACACTTAATGTGTAAAAGATAAATAATACAATCATTGAAGAGCATTTAACAACTGTATTTCTTGCAGATCGATCCGGCATCGCAATGCCAACCATCCTGCATAAATAGAAAGAAATCTATTTTTTCTGGTAAGCTCGTCCCGGATTCTTCACTAGATGTAGTACATATTCAGTAACTAATATATTCAGTATTTGTAGTTAGTCTACCAAGATCGTAGTAGATCGTACAGCTACTTCAAACAAAGCAGAAAAATATTTGGTGTTGCCTTAAGAATTTGATTGATTTCTGAGGTTTTTTTAACTTTTTGCTTTTGGAAAACATACAGATCTACTCCTCCTAACATACGATTTTCTTTTAATTTACAACGTTGTTTATTATAGAGACTCACAAGAATGACAACCAGAAATGATAGAATTTTTTAACTAACCTCTAATGGAAGATCTTCTTCTATCCTTTTATAGCCTAGACAGAGTTGCAACTGATTGTCAAGGACATGAAGAAAGAACTAAACCTTCGAATGATGCAGGTCTTAACTACAAGCCCGCCCTTAAATGTTCACTGGATCTACAACACATTCAGGATTGCCTAATTTAGATAATCTTCCAAGATCGTCAAAATACTACTAAGGACGAAAAACTATTTTTGATGAATGCTTCTTGAATAAATTAAGTCGAATTCGATCTGTAGTAGTTTTAGTTTTAATGCCATCCGACATAAGTATACTACATAAAACATGTCCTATTCATTAAATCTCTGCTTGAATGCCATATTTACTTTATCATAAATTGGACAGTTTCTATACACGATTAAAGTTCTTTTTAAATATTTATTCTTTCTAAATTTTTATTTTACCGACCAACTGAGTCTTCACCGCCACGTGTCGATCTATTTAAAATCTTTTCCTTATCCGAACCTTTCAACTGTACTCTATCCTCTAACCTACCAACAATGATTTGTTTAAACCGAATATTATTTCACAAACAGAACGATGCACCAACTGAATAAATAAAATAAATATAAAACACTTTAACACTTCTAACTTGTTACGTTAATTCTAGCACTTAGGATAAATGAACAATGTTCATAACACGAACGTTCACACTCAAGTCTCCAACGAAACTAAGCCACAATGGTTCTCAACATACACTCTACAAACGCCTTTCGTACACACCTATCTACGATGCAACTCAACTCAATCATCACTAATTTAGCACACTTTACGAGACGAAAAACAGGCTTTACCTGCCATCGCCAGTAACAGGTCAGTCTGGTTTATCATTTGACATTCGGTGGCAGGATAATAACTCACACCAGAGGGCACGAGCGAAAAGGTGAAAAATATCGAGCATTTTTGTAATAAATTTAACGTCCTTTACCTAGCTAAGTGACCGGTATGGTCAACAGCTGGAATGTAGCTATAGTACGATTACACCAAGTGGATTGAACAATCCTGTTCATATTTATCGAATACCGGGAAGAACCGACACCTTGACATCGAACAGATTTGCATCAATATCAAATGAAATAAATTCATCAGCTCGGGAAAATATGACATTTTCCGATTACATTCTACAAGTGAGAAAAGATAATGTTCACAGGCGTTAAGCTCATGGGTATATAAAAAGATGATCATATGGAACGGAAATTAAACTCACCCTGCTAATAGAGCAACGTAGTACTCTTGTGCTAACGGTTGCACATCGTTGTTCAAAACAAACTGCAAGCATAATGCGTCTCCATCTGGTAAGTTTTGAAGGTTCGTTTTGAATGTTGCCGATCGGACTAATTATTTAACTTTCCTGATAGAGCATTTTTCTTCTAGGAAGTGTACTTGCGTATGTTGCTGCACAAGATGATGGTAAATATAGGCCATCGCCCAGCGAGCTAACTACTCAACGGCCTCGTTATCGACCGTACGCTGATAGCAGATATCTTCAATATCCTTACAATACTTATCGTTACGCGAACGATCGTCGCTATTACAACCGAAATGATGGCCGATACAATCCGGGTAACGACGGCAAATACGTTCCAAGGAATGATGGACGTTACGTGCACGTTGACAACCGCTACAAACACATTGAAGGGCCTAGCGGTAGTGGAGCGGGTCGTCCAGGAGCGTCAGGTGGTGCCGGCGGTGGAACAGGTGCTTCCGGAGCGGGCGCCACTGGAGCTGACTCTAATCCACCGAAACCGGTAACAACTGCACCGCCATCTACATCTTCGCCATCTACATCACCACCGACCCCAGTACCTACACTGGCCCGTATTGCCCAGATCAAGGTCGCTCCCAAGCCAGCCTATGCTCCCGACGGTTGGAAAATAATTCGACTGGAAAATCAAGTTGAAAAGGATGGCTACCACTATGTGTGAGTGCGAACAAATTATTCGCTTGGGAAGTATTTCAACAATAAAAGTTTTGTTTTTCTCACCCAACTGCACAGATTTGAAACCGAAAACGGTATCCTCGCCGAAGAGGCGGGACGTGTCGAAGACAAGGGCACAGCCACGGAAGGACTTCGTTCGCAAGGTTTCTACCAGTACGTCGGTGACGATGGAGTCGTCTATCGTGTCGATTATGTCGCCGATGGGAATGGTTTCCTGCCCCAGGTACGATGAGTCAATCTGCTTTGCAATTCTCCATGACAAATGAATGCCGTTGATTACCAATGATAAATGATTAATTGTTTCCGCTTTGCCGCTTCGCACAGGGTGACCATATACCGAAGGTGCCACCAGCGATCGAGAAACTGCTGAAGTATTTAGCCGCACAGCCAAAGTAAACACAGGATGAAATGATTTTTATTTTTGTTTTGTTTTTGAGTTTGTTAAAAATACTGAATAAAAAGTGTCAAAATAAAATGATAAAAGACTTTCAAAACATGCATCAATATTCATCCATTATCGATGTCTTAAATTGTAACCTCGATTTCCTCGATCTTTAACAAAGTTTTCCAACAACTACAAAAGTCAATAAACGATAGTAAATAAAACTCGGCAATTTCACAGGTTTATAAAATAAATTGACCCTGTTCCTGTTCCTATATTCCTGTATTGTATAGATATGAGATTGCCCCCTTTACAGTCGTAAAAAACTTCACCTGTCCGGAATCAAAAGTCAGAACTGGCAACAATATAGACGTTGAATTATGCGCTAGCATGCTAGCAGCCAACCAGTCATACTACAGGCTGAGGAAACAAGCCTCTGATGAGCTGGTCAGGTCATGGGAATGGCACCGGACGAATCAGTCCATAAAGTCCTTTAAGGCCGCCTACAAAGACAGGATGTTAGGCTTTCTAATACGGACAACCGCCTGATAAATAAATAAGTAAGTAATAAGAATGTAACATAGAAGTTATGGTGGCAAGTGTGAGTCTAGTAGACATGGTCAGGTCGCCAATCCTTTTCCAAGAAACTTGATCAAGGGTTGGACTCTTGCACCATGTGCACCAGCCATAGTATTCTTCCGTCTTTGACCACCGTAAGAATATTAGCACCGTCAAAAAGTTAAGCAAGCTCACAGTTCATTCTTCTTCTCCATAAGGCTTGCACCAGAATATGCCAGGACTCGTACCCTCGTAGAGGTCTACCGGACGTATCAATGTGCAATAAATTATCCATTTTGTGTGATGTTGAAGTCTTCTGGATCGCAGGAGTTTGTGGAGCCCATGGAAGGTTTCCCTACTTACTTTGTTATCTGAAGTTACAGTCATCTCGAGGTAGCATAACTCCTTTACCACCTCGAAATCGAAGCCGTCAACTAATACGCTAATAATATCAACTTCCGAATACAATCAAGCATCCGGCAATTACTTTATCTTCGTCAGTAGCGTGTACGCCTCACACAGTCTATAACATCCGTCCTAGCTTCCAAGCGAGATTATACAGCTACATGGTGTTTCATAGTTCAGCAAAATCTATAATAACATAGCTCGTCCTGAAATCATTTAACAGATGGTGTGTAGGAATCTAATGCTCTCGACTACTCTGGAGGTTCTGCCATAGAGTAAATATTTGATCGATTATTGTTTTATTTCCAACAAATGCTGCTTGGCAGCTTCCGCCGAACTCCGTGGTTAGAGATGTACTTCTACAGAAAAGTATTCAGGGTAGGATCTGGTCCTAAAACCCGTAATGCCTTTTTATACACTGAGTAAATGACATCCATTTTCCACTCATCTGTTAATTCGTCCTGATTCTTATGGACTATTTTAAACTAAACAAAACGCATTCTGATTATGCGTACAGATGATTAATTGACTTGTTTTTAATATTTCATGCATAACACACAAGCTTCGCGAAGTGGTTGCCTGCCACTGAGACACCAAACTTGCTGCGCCTAAATGTATGCTGTGAATTGCATACTCATATCTGTACTGGGCAGGATCTCAAACTCGTGTTTGAAAAAATGTGACTGGAATTCATTTTAACGTTTTTATTTTACAAAATTACTATTACTTCATACTAAATAACCAAAAGCAATCAAAATATAAAAAAATGTCTTTAAAGATGACTTGACTATTCACTTAAAATTTATTTTTTCTTAAATGTATTGATTGAAAAACAAACGTGTATTGATTAACAGGGAATCGTGAAACTCCCTCCCAATGTTCTTTCACTAATGGAAAGACTGTGTTCTTTTCATACAAATAATAAAACATACATTTTAAAGTCCAATAATTCAAGGTACTAATTATTTCCCCCAAAACAAGTGCTTCCACTGTGAAAGGCTAGCAAAACATTAGCAAGGTTACATATTTTCGCCAACGAATGCAATACGTATTACTCTTCGTAATAAAAGTCCAACAACAGAACCCAAAGCCACTCATCAACCGTACAGCGTTGAGTGCTCCGTATCACCAGCACAAACACAGGCACGCTGAAGCTTTTTGGGGACACGCAACTTTCAAAACACGACAGTCGCATCGAAAATGAAATACGGCTCAAGGATTGCCGATTGATGTACGCATCCATCGAAGACCACCTCCAGATCGGAGATAAATTCTGCACAATTGTAATGTTCCTCCATTTACAGCCATCCATTCAGAAGCGTATGTAATACCGCTCGTCCCACAACTCAACGATCGGTAGGTAGGCAGTAAACGATGCTTCAACTCGTCGTGTACGAAATTCAACGAACTCATCTTTTAGCAGTTAAGGTCGATCATATTCTTCCTGAAAAAAGTGGAGTTTGATTCGGCTTTTCACACAAACCAAACCCATTCATGCGAATGCATCTCAATGATTTGTCATCTAAGCGCTAGGCAAAAGATCACCAATGCTACCGGGCATCTAATAAATGAATACTTTCGCTTAAACTCCACTGATGTGGGATGCCGCAGGGTGTCCGAGATGATTCTGAACGATTTTATGACCCATAAAATCTGTACACGTCTTATTCTTCCGCTCATTTGCCTTATATGTAAATAAAGCTATAAAAAAGTGTTAAATACACGCGACTTCTACATTTGTTCGGCACCGGTTTGTGATGTAGAGTGTGCACCGAAACGGCATGCAGGCATTCCCGGTGGTGGTGCCGGATATGGTGCCCATGAAGGGGCACTACTTTCTAGTTGCCTGCGTTTGTGTCCGACCTGCCGACTTCAACCTTGACCGTCGTTCACTTTGACGGCCTTGCGTGGCCTTGCAAGTGGTTTATCGGTAAGCTTCAACTACTGTTCCCTCCGATCTTCCTGAGCACCGAAAAATTTGGCCCACCGGTCACGCTCACTTTCGTCGAGTCGAGAGGTTCGAACGGAAGGAAGCGCCAACCGGACCACCGGTGCCCGGGCCAGACCAGTTTTGGGCAGAAACGATTGAGCGCAATTATCCTTAATGCTTAAGTCTACGCGCTGTACGCGAAAAGCATCGCGGGCGCCTGGGAACTGTCAATGCAAGGGTCGTCCGAGATGTGTGGAGATGTGTCGCTCCCTCTCGATCGATGGTCTTCGGAGGGCAATAAACATAAACTTTTTACTGTCATATTTTTTCGCGCCTCTCACACCACACCACACACGACGGGAAGGCCGTACACCATTTCGCATTGGCATTCTCCCGGTACGGTGGATGGCTAGGCGACATCAAAACATTGCGACCACACCGTCACCCCACAACACACACTTGCACAGGGCAACAACAGGGCAGGGATGGTTGTATTTAATAGGAATTTTGCCGCAGCTTCAGTTTAGTTTGATTTAATCAATTACGGACACCGCAAGTACGCGCTCGCCGGCGAGTTCGTGTCACTGAGCAAATCGTTCGTTCCAGCCACAATGCAGTACCGCAGTCCAGCGTCCATCTTAGTGAGTCATCGGGGATTGTGCACTCTAATAATGCGGGATAGTTTACGATCATCTTTCGTCCCGGACGGTAGGGCGTGGAGAATGTCAATCAACGTGGTGGGATGCGCGTGGGATGGTGAAAACTTTTTCCCACCCGTCGCCGGCTAATAGGGCACGTCAGCTCCCGGGGAACTAGCCGGAAACCGATCAAGCTCATCGCCGTCAGCGACCTTGTGGCGTTACCGTAGTGGCGCAATGATTTACGTAAAGAGTGTTGTGTGTGACTGACTGACTGAATGTGGCTCCGGAATTGATGAACTCGCCATGCGTTAGAACGTTGCATGTCAACCATGCGTTCGATCAGTGTCCAAGAATGTGTGGAATTTCTTCCCGGAATGTATAAGTGTTGAAGGATGTTCTTTTTTTTCGCTTTCGGTTTCGTTTTACAGGTTTACCTCATTTTGGTGTACAGTGTCGTTCGTGGTGCACCAAACGATGGAAAATATAACCCCAGAAAATACAGCAAAAATGGAAAATATGTGCACAGAGGAGAAGGTGAGTATTGTTTAATATTATTAGTGCCCTTAGGATACCAACGGAATCCTTCCTATATTGTAAAAAATACATTATAGTGTTTGAAAATTATTGTTGAAACTTGTAGTATTAGTTTGTACTTCCGTAAGGAAAATTGAGATCAATGACTGTTAGTGGACATAAATCGACATGTCAGTAGATGAGATATTCAGGTTATGTCGCCTCAGAAGCCCTTTTTTTCTTTTTTATTAATCATATCTTACTGGACTGATGTTTAAATCTCTAAACAGGAAAATGAGATTTGACTTTTGTCATCATGATTTCAAAAAGTAGCTTCGTTTATGCCCTTACGTTTAAGTGAGTAAATATTTAAATAAACTCAGAAGAATGTGATCATAGCTATGAAGGTGTAAATGATAAATTCATGAAGACCGATTTGACCTTACTGTTAGACATTTTCTAAAATTCAACAACAATCTTTTCCTCAGTGTTCTTTGTTACAGCAAATCCTGCTCATTCAAGGATGAGGTTTTAGACCGCAATTGTTGAGAAGTTGTTTAAAATCATTGCAGGTGGCCCTTTCGTATTCGTAAAACACGAATACACTCATTCCCAGTACAATTTCTTAAACTTTCTTTTGCTGCAGTTCTTGTACATGTATTAAATATTCTCTACAATTACCTTTAAATATCTATTTAAAGAAAAAAGTTTAGAGTGTCAAGAGTTTTTAGCGATAAACGACACATCAAGTGTATTCCACGAAGCAATTATCTCGTTTGATAAATTAAAAAAAAATCAATGCTTTGAGATTTCTCAGTACCCACAGCCAATAATATTCACGGAGACACAAATCTTCTTCTTCTTCTTCTCTGGCTCTACAACCTCTCTAGGTCTTGGCCTGCTATTTCTAGCTTTCTATGACTTGTGTTTTACCCGTAGCACAATAGTCAGTTCTGCGTACCCTAAATAGGAGATAGATATAGAAACACCCGTACACGTTAGCCCAGAGATGAAAAATATATAATCTTCTTATCCTTACGATTCGGCCCGTAGAGAAATGTTGAGACAATCGATCGAAATCACCGAAACAATTCATCCACTAAATGCTCACAAGAATAGATCTGCCACTGGTATCGCCGCTATAGTTTACCCAGGCGCTCAACTTACTAGCTTGGACTCTGACGATAAGATTTTGAAGCAGTTAGGAAAAGATTCCAAATTACTAGACTTTAGTGATGAGCCCAATTTCATTTAGTGATGAGCATTTGAGACAATACCAATCCACCAAGCCACTATGCAACCTTACAGAAAGTCACCATTTGGTATCCATTTTGAGGTTGGTTCGTCAACAAACGATGGTGTACCTGATCGAATAAGTTAACAGGTCATTTATCAAAATATCTAGTGACTCAGACTTTGCGAAAAAGCTGGGTACGATAGGTTGGTCCAACAAGATTGTGTAGCGAGACACTCACAAGCAGATACATATTTTCTATGAGTTTCTATGAGATTTCGCTTACCCGTGGTTATAGTTGTCTCGCAAAGAGGCGATAGCAACATATTATCAAGTTTGTGTAACATAACGTTGCTAAAAATTTGTTTATGGGCTTTTAATTAGTCCAAATTAGTCAATTAACCTCAAACCACAGATTTGGAGAGCGAACATTGTTTTGATTAATGCGCTAGGACATCATCATGTGATCATGTTTCACAAATCATATTCCATGTCCATCATCTATCGTCGCGTTACTGATATTATTACTTTGAGCCCTTTCTTAGCTTTCGTTGCAAATAGTAACATATTTCTCATATCATTATGGCCCCTTCTCCTCTGATTCTGTTCCTTTCTTAAGGACCGCACATACAGGGCAAGGGTTGAGGGGGTTCTTTCCGATCCGTCCGTTGGTAAGTCTGGGGTTCCTCAGGGCAGCGTCTTGAGTCCTTTATTGTTCTCCCTTTTCATCGCGGACTGTATCAGTTCTCTGCCACCAAACGGATGTCTGTTATATGCCGACGATGTTAAGTTCTATCTTCCTGTGTCCTCGTCTCGCGACTCCCAATCCCTACAAAGCTACGCTGATGCCTTTGCGGATTGGTATATCTCCAACGGCCTCATCCTTTGTGTTGGAAAATGCTGTGTTATTTCGTTTGGCCGCTCTACAGTCAAGCGGCTACATAGCTACCAGCTCTCTGGCTCACCACTCCCACGAGTAACTCTGGTAAAGGATCTTGGTGTGTGGCTCGACGACAAATTATCGTTTGAGCCGCATATCAATTCAGTCCTCGAGCGAGCTAGCAAGGTTTTTTGCCTCATCACCCGCATGGCGTCTGAGGTCCGTGATCCGCTGTGTTTGAGGGCGTTGTATTGCTGCTGGATCCGTCCTATTTTGGACTATGCCAGCGTCGTTTGGTCTCCAGCAGGCGTCACCTCTATGGATAGGCTGAAGAAGGAACAGCGGAAGTTTACGAGAATCGCCATTAGACGCTTCCTAAACAACCCCAGTGCTGCTTCTCCTCCTTATCCAGTGCGGTGCCAATTGCAAGGCCTTATCGGGCTTAAAGAACGCCATGGTCATGCGCGAAAATTATGTATTGCCAACATCCTTCTATCCAACATTGACTGTCCTTCTCTTCTTGCGGCAATTCTCTTTTATATCCCATCCTATCGCCTGCGTATCCGCCCACCTCTCCACATCCCCTTGCAAAGCACGCGGTTCTCCCAAAGTCATCCTTGGGTGCGGGCGCTATCGGACTTCAACTCCGTAGGTGATTTGTTCGACCACAATATATCCTTTGCTGTTTTCCGTTCCCGTGTTCTGTGTACCTCTTCCAAATGTGTCTCGTCTTTCCTTGTGCCATGTGACGCTATAGAATTTTTTTGTATTGACCCTATCGATCTTATATATTGACGCTATTGTACAACCCTTGAGGAAAAAAATATTGAAATAAACTATGAAACTATTATCCTTAGGACTTACATATACCAATATTCACACAAATGGATTCGTTTAGATTCAGTGTCTTTCATTTTGGTGGGATGAAAAAAACCAACGAGAATGATATATGCATAGCTTTTTTCGTATTAACTCGAAGGGACAGGTATCAATTCCCATCCGGATCGTTCCTTCGTACGCAAGACTGACCTTCCAGCTGCGTATAAATTAAGACAATGAAGCCAGAAATGACACACCGAGACTGCTACTGGCTGCAAAACTATCTCATACCATGTGAACCACTCGATTGAATTGTATCTCGTACCATGCACTTACAGCAATAACAGATGTCAAGTTGCAGAAACTCTTTCGCAAACAAAACACTTTTCTAGCCCAAATTGGTAAAACGGTTCAATACAGGATACGAAAAAAATGAGTCCAGCAATTATTACAATCAAATATTAAAATATACATATATAATACGACGATTTACATCGCAACAGGTGACATTTGAATTCCATTAAAACTTTGGCCATTCATTTACAGTCTTCAGCAACCATTAAACACCACCACACATTTCGAGATTGTGTTTGTGATTGCGATCTCCATTCAGACTACAAAAACCTGACACTATGCTTTACCCATGCAATAAACTACGAAAAGAACTCGTCCCCTGCTAAATCATGCAGTAATATTTTGTTCCAAATTATTAACCATAACTTAGTTGGCCGGCCCGATCGCTCCAACCTCCTCTACCAAGCTAACGTAGGAAATCCGCAGACAATCCAATTTTCCGCAAAACCAACAAGACAGAAAAACGTCGAATTTATTTGATGTGAAACCTAGCCGTCATGCTGTCGGGCGAGCGTATCAAATCAAGATAATGTGATCGCCGACCAGTCCGCAACCCTTTTTTGAAGATGTTTCTGCACGGTGAACACTGGTAGGAGCGGACGACGGCTGTCGACTATTGAAATTTGCATAATTTGTTTCTGATTGGACATCATAAACATTTATGTTTACAGGATTTTTCCCGCAGTGCTTCCAGCGGCACGGCACACAACAGAGAGGGACCGTGGATGGCCGGTGGCTGTAGCATACGTTGTTAATGTTAATTGTAATGCCAAAAATTGAATTAAATCGTATCGCATTAATATATGATGGAGGTGAATTACGATTCATCCATAATCGTGTAATTTAGTGTGGACATGTGTTTAACGAGCGCAAATGATGTCTTTCTTCCATTCGGGACAGGAGATTACGTGGAGGATCTGAACCGGTACCGGTACGTGCATTATGACGATGGCGATCGGGGAAGGTACTTCCACATACACATACCCTACGATGGAGGATACGGCAACTACGAGGGAGGACACGAACCTTACCGTTTTCCACCGTACGACCCGGCGGGAGAGTATGCGTAAGTTGACCGATGGTGGAAGGACATCGATCTTTCCAGTGTTGTACGCGATTCTAAACAGCGCTTTATCTTCCTTACAGGGAACAAATCAACAAATATTCGTACGATCCGTTTCGAGCGAATTCGTACGACATTAAGAAGCCTTCTATCTACCTCGAGTACGGTGTTCCCTCCGTGTCGGAGACTAACACCGCATCCAGTGTTGTCGATGTCCGGAAGTCGTTGCTGCCTGGTCCGGGCACGGCCTACCTACCAGTGCCAGAATCTGACGAACTGGACGTCCGCAAATCGCTTCTACCCGGGCTCGGAACGGGATATCTTCCCGTCCTAACGCCCCAGGAACAAGGTCTCGCCATCGGATTGTCCGAAAAGCGTTCCAAAGTTCTTCCCCATCCCAACAGCATCGATGGAGTCGATCACCTGACGACGACGGCAAGCCATGATAACTCGGCGCGTGCCACAACGATACAGCCTTCGATCGAGACGACCACCGCCCCTAATATAGGCACCGATCGAACAGACGGACCGACCGACGAATCGCTTCACAACCATCCCTGCATCGCCACTAGCGGCCCGCTCAAGCTCGTAGCTAAAGCGACGTGACGTGTGAATGGAAGCTTTGGCGAGCTTTCCGGATTATCGCATGCCGACGGTGCCGCTATGATCCACTTTGTTAGTTGATAAGCAAACGATCTGTATTTTGAAAGTTGTTGCCCCACATAAACACATCCACACACACACACACACACAAACTCCAACTTAACGACGATGATGAAAGATCGATCCGACCTTGACGCCACGAGCCACTACTCCACACCTCTGCGGGAGGTGATCTTGTTTAGATGAAAGCAAACATTCCACCTCGTGAAGATGCACCCCGTTTGAAAGTGGTGCGATGGGCGCAAGTATCGAGGGAAAGGCCACCTGGGCATCGTAAAGTACGGTGACAAATTAACTGCTTCCGGTGGTGGGCTAATGAGTTGAGTAACACTGGCCAACAAGATAAACGGTGTCGCATTTGACTGGAGGGCTGATTTATGCAAATCCATCCGAAGTGCCTCCGATTGTGCGATGGTGGAGCACAACAGTGAACCACACGCTTATCCGCAGACCGCAGACCGAAGGATCTGCTCGAAACGATGTAGTTGATGAGGTGTTGTGCGGGCTGTGGCTTTTGCGACGGTGATCCTCGCTCGTCTGCCCGTCTTGTCACAAACAATACGCCTACATCATTATGGTTAATATGGCTGATTTGCATGTTTTCTGCATGCCACAGCGCATGAAGAAGAGCGCTCATAACCAGCCAAAAGCCCAGGAAGCGATCGATGATTCGGCAAGCGTGCCTTAAGCATGGGTAAATGTCAAGATCACCCCAGAGCACACTCCGTCTGGTGGCATTAGTTTTTCTCCAAATTACCTCCAATCTAAACTAGATCATCATCGCACAAGGAAGATCGCGTGAAAGCAATCGTCTGCCTCTCGAAATTCTATTGGTTATGCAACCTTTTCGGTTCCTTATTTTAATCAATCGCGATAATTTAGTCAATGTATTCTCGAAAGAATTCTCCCGCTCGTATCGTAAATATCACCCGTAGGTACCTATTTTAAGAATGCACACATATTTAGCCACACACACACACACACACTTTTGGAGTTCCACCTTCTCGCCCAGGTCTCGACACCTGACCTTTACGGAGAGGAGCATTTCCTACCATCCTCCAGCCTACCATCCTCCCACGTCTGTTTCGCATTTCGCGTGTGCTGCCGAAAATGTGAAAAGATCATCGAAGCAAAGGTCGAAAAACAAGATCGTCTTTATGCAGAACGTTAGAATTCCTTTACCTGGAGGCCGTTATCTATGTTTCCGCACCGCGTTCGGCATTCTGTTTCTTTGTCCGTATCGGTAAGGATGGTTTCACCTTTTCTCGAACATCCAGAATCCTGTTCCGCCCGCTCGTCCATCATTAGCGCTTATTGATAGTACCATTTTTAGTGGTTTATTTGCATTTTGTTTTGCTCTATTTTTACGCAACCTTTAACGCCGGTTGATAACAACGCTCGAAAGGAGCTTTTTATTTTAGGATTAATTAAGCAATATAAGGTCAGGATGAAAACAAAAACAAAAACGGTTTCGCTCTTATCTTAAGTTTTTATGTTTTATTTGGTATTACTTTAGTATTTCCATTCTTCGAATTGCTTAACTAATTTTCGTTAAATATGGTAATCTTGAAAGGCTCATTTGAATTTGTTTTGCTAGTTTAAGTTATAAACGTTAATATCTCTCAAATATTCAAAATAAAGTGGTGCAGAAAGCAAAGAAAAGTCTAATCTTTATCTTGTTATAACTTAAGATTGTTAAGATGTTCCTCAATTGTACTAAATAGACTAAAGACTAGACTAGACTTGTATAAAACAAATTTAGGAGTCCTCGAGACGGAAATCCTGTGAGAATCACTGATATTAGTGATTATATAAAGAAGTATTGGTTATTTACCAAAAAGATAATTCTCGGTAACAATGGCTTTCCATAATTCACAGAATCATTTGCAATTTCAACAGCGTCACTTATTGAGTAGCATTTGATCTGATTAACCCTAATTTGAAATGAGTGGATGGGAAATCCTACAAAACTATTGGTTTGGGTACTGTGGATTAAAATTCGTAGTAAACATAAACAAAACAATCTTCAACAATAAAACTAATTAACATACGAAGTCGCTCCGGTATCATGAGAGACAGCCAAACGATCGCAATTGAAACTTGTACGTGTGCACTATAGCATCTTGAAAATTATTCATGATTAAGTTGTTGACATTCTATTCTACGATCAAATGTAAAAATGCTTTCTTTGAGAGACATAATTCTAATATAGATCTATCTGCTTTGCAAAGATTGGACATGTAACGATGACGTTGATGTGTTCTCCATAACAGACTGGTATAAATAAAGTTCTAACGCTTATACTCTTACGAATGAACTCTTAGAATTACAAAAAGCTTCCAGGATTGAGATATCTAAAGAGTGAAAGCTCTTTAGAAACATTGTTGAATAAAAGTCTAATGGGAAAACCTAGTCCAAGATGCAAACAATTTGGGATCGCTTGTACTCTGTGAATAAGTCCTTTAACCAGAATTATTATATCATTTTTTATGAAGATAAAAAATGTATCGTAAAATAAATCCATCTGGAGAAATGGGCTGGCTCGATCAAGCCTTAGAATCAACTAAAACTTCAAATATTTCAAATATTAAATTAAAAAAAGCTGATCTGTCTGAAGTCTGGTAAAAATTGAGATTGGGTTGTAATTATTTACCACGATTTGGACAAACCCTAAACCACATTTCACACATGATCTAGCTATAAAACCAAGAATGTATATTCCTACAATATTCCTACTAGTCCTACAATATCAGATACTGTAAGGTTCCTAGGATACTACAGCCTAAGGAAACTTCTCCACTCAAAATACCTGTCGCGACGGACGAAGCTGGGACTGTACAAAACCTTTATAGTCCCAGTACTCACATACACCTCTGAGGCATGGACTCTGCCCAAAACTGACGAAACCCTCTTAGCCGCGTTCGAGAGGAAGATGCTCAGAAGGATTTTTGGCCCCATATGTGTGGAAGGAGGAGTCGCTACAATGACGAGCTCTATGAGCTCTATGAACTCACCATCGTGCAGCGAATTAGGCTCGCCAGGCTCCAGTGGGCTGGTCATGTCATGAGAATGGCACTGGACGACCCAAGTAAAGTCCTAAAGTCCCCGTAAAGTCCTTTTAGGCCGTCCACATGGACAGAGGAGGCGTGGTAGGTAGAGGTAGAGATGGAGTGATGGCGTTGATACGTCCGCCAGAACGGCCGGGATTATTGATTGGCAGACGACGGCGCTAGACCGTGAGCGGTATCGAGGATTATTGCAGCAGGCCAAGACCGCAAAGCGGTTGTAGCGCCTGATAAGTAAGAAAGTAAGTAAGTAAGGATCCGATAAATGTTTCGCATCGGACTAGCTGATTGGCAATTGAGACAGGGTCTTCTTTGGCTTGGTCCTGCCCAGGGTTGAGCACGTTGTGATGACATGATCAGAGTCAGGATAGAGCGTATCGAGCATCCTGAATTCTTACTGCAGCAAACAAATTTAAATCAAAACAAATTTTTCATTACTAATTATTCATTTGGCCTAATAATTCATGCTATAATTTAATTTCCTAGAAAACGATTTAATACGAATCAGCTCCTCTATCAATAGTTTACAATGACCTTCAACATTCCTCTCACAAGAAACATCATTCCCATACACCTCTATTATCTAACCGCATCAAAAGATAATAAATAAACGCACCATCAACAGCTGCGAGCTGCGTCAAATGATGAAAAATAGTGTTCAATTTAAAGATCACACCCTTCGCATAAACGATCTACTAAATTTCAAACAGCGCACTAATCCCATTTCCGTGCTGTCATGTAATCTATTAAGTAGTAAAAACGTGCCCATACCCCGACCAGCATTCCGATGATGTATGTGCTGCCGTACTAATTTTCTTCGACCCACCCAACCCATCGAAATGCGGTCTTTAAAAAAGGAAAAATCATAGCGTTTTTAAACTTTAACTGCTCCATTGCTCCCTCGTCACTTGTTTTCGTTCCGGAACTCTATCGACCGAGACCGATGTGAGGGAGGCAGCGAGCGATTCGGTGTTGGATGGTACCAAACTGGACGCCATAAATAAAATCCCGCTTAAAAACGATGCGCCAACCATGGGTGACCCGTGTTGCGGGTTGGCCACTGCCATAAATAACAGCTCAATGTCAACGAGCAGCAGCCCGGCCCGGGCCGTACCGCTCGTGGTCGTGGCCTCGCGAAAGCAACGTCGCTAATGCATGCACAAACACCTATCAGCCACAGCTACAGCTTACATCTGTCCTCAGTGGCCACGTACCGGCAACAAGCTACCACCACCGTCTGACAAGCTTGACTGCTGACTGAACTAGATCGGTTTACCGGAATTCGACCATACGCTTATAAATCCATCTCGAAAGGGTGGAAGCCCTTTTCAGATCGTCCAATCAGTGCAGAAGCGAGACAGATGAATCGATCTCCTCGGCACCGTCGGACAAAATGGTTCAATAAAATACGATGTCACATTATCATATCGTCACGAACCGCCGTTACCGGTTCACATGGGCATGGGGAAGGTTTCATTTTCGGACTCGTAAATTATAGCCCTACCGACGACCTGGACGGTGGGTCTGAAATTCGATCACCATTCGATCCTATTAAAATAGCTGCCGGAATTCGCTACGGCCAAGAATATGGACGATTTTAATAATTTGCTCATTAAGACAAAAAATGAGAATATCGGTCTCTCGAGAATTCTCATCTCCATTGTGCTAGTTCTCGTTCGGCACGGCAGGGACTCTGTGTGACATAGTTGCTATTTTTCTTACCGAAAGGGATATACGAGCACGTCGACCTTGGGTCGAAACGAGTTCGGGATTATTAGGATAGGCTATCTTTGGGCCAGGTTCGATATTTTCGTCCACTCGCTAACAGCGCTACGCAACGGTTCGTGGTTCATTACTTATCAAGTTGGTTGGATGCGGTGCATCAACGTGCGACCCTTTCGCTTTCGCCACTGCTGAAGGGCTCGTCTTAAGCTAAACAACAGCGACAAACAGCGTCCCATATCCACCGGCTAAGCTCGATCTGTATGCAAACACACCTGCTAATTATGATATCGTTCGGAGCGGTAAGCTTGTTCGTTCAGCGCATCCCACGAAAGACACAGGCGGCAGGTACCTCCAGGCTCTATTTTCCAAGGTCATCTGGTAGAAGTACGAGAAGAAGAAGAAGACGTTGAACAAGGATGAGCCATAGACAAAGACGCATAAATTGATTATCATTTCGTTTCATGGCGGTTTCACGCCGCTCGGTTCGGGACGGAACGTGTCACCATTTTTTTCCCCCTTTTTTTGTTTTCAACTCAATTTTTCGCATGTCTGCTGTTCCACGATCCGTTCCACACCACCTGAGTGCTTTTAAATCGATCCCATCACAACACAACCTGCCACCTCCGCACATCAAATGCCGATAACACCGACGTCGCTCGAGATGCTCGGTCGGAAATATATCGTTGTGTTTAATCACCGCCACAAATCGTCGTCGTGGGGTTTTTTTTTTATTTTGGCGAATCAATGCATACGAATCAATGCGGAAAACATCATTCGATCGATCGATAAATGCAAATTTTGATACATTTTGTTGCTTACTAATGTGTGGTGATTTCTTTCTTCCTTCTGTTTTTTTTTCAGCTAGTTCGAGCGGGCCGTGCGGAGACATCTTAAGAAATGTTCCATTTTCCATCCAAACTTTTGGTCATAGATTCACCAATTTATGGTTTAAAACATTCACTTTTGATGAGAAGAACAGTTTGGTGCATGTATCGTGACCATTTGATTGTGATGTATCACAATGATAATTGGTCGCAAAACATGATGCAATGTGTCATAAAAGATGTGTAGCGTTTATAGCACACGTTCTAAAATGGCAAGGAACCACAAACTGGTTATTGTCGATGGTTCTAGACGATCCGAGTCCCGAACTGCAGCATATCCCGGCCTAATCGTTCTTGGGTATGTTATTGAACAACAGTAAAGGAACCAAAAAAGTAGTTAAAAAATTCACTTAACGGTCGTTTATTCGATGTCGAAAACTAATAATTTACAATAGAACACAGTTCATTTGTGGGAGGATCGATCGTGCGATCGTTGGAAAATTTGTTGCACCCCTTGCGGGAACCCTTGCGTGTTTCCCGTTGACTGACTTTGACTGTTTCTCAACCTGACTGCTGCCATGGCTTTCCCCGCTACTTTTCGGGAGCTTCTTACTTTCGCTGCTGGCTCGCAATGTACTCCAGAGCACGAGCGATCGGCTCGGGCGTCGGTGGTGGCGTCGGCAGATGGTCACCAGTCGGCTGGAATCCGTTCTCATCGGCAACGTAGTCCACGCGGTACTTCTGGCCATCATCGCCGACGTACTCGTAGTAACCCTTGGCGCGCAGCGTCTCGTTCTCAGTGTTGCGGTCATCGATCTTGCCAGACTCGGCGGCCTCAATGTTGTTCTCGTT
>KZ062151.1:88212-101842 GCA_002091835.1 Anopheles maculatus | reverse complement strand
GCACCGCCATCGTTAAATGCACCGGCCGAGAACGAGCTGCCGCTATCGCCTCCGAAGCCCGAAGCACCGAATCCACCAGCTCCAGCGTTGCCACTTCCAGATCCGCTGCCGAATCGGCTACCTCCAGCACCAGCTAGATGGGCAAGAGACGAGCCATACAATCAAACCATGTCCACGACAGCTCTCCTAGCCACCACTTACCAGCACCAGCACCACCGAATCCACCAGCACCGCCAGCACCGCCGAATCCACCAGCACCGCCAGCACCACCGAATCCACCGGCACCTCCAGCACCGCCGAAACCGCCCGATCCTCCTACCTTACCGGGGCTACCCGGACGGTACTTGCCATCGTCGTACTTTCCGCGACCATCGGGACGCCAGCGACCATCATCCCACTTGGTCTCGTAGTATTCCGGATAGTAACGGCCATCGTTCGGGACGGGGGCCTGGCCCTGGGCCATAACGCAGCCAAACATGGCCATACCGGGGCTACCCGGACGGTACTTGCCATCGTCGTACTTTCCGCGACCATCGGGACGCCAGCGACCATCATCCCACTTGGTCTCGTAGTATTCCGGATAGTAACGGCCATCGTTCGGGACGGGGGCCTGGCCCTGGGCCATAACGCAGCCAAACATGGCCAAAGCCAGCTGCACAACGGAGAAACAATGCACACCGATTAGTAGAGTACCTAGCACAACCTAGCACCCTCACGACATCGAACGGCGCTTCAAACACTTTTTTTCTGTCTCCAACACCAGCGCTGTTTTTTTTTCAGCTAGTTCGAGCGGGCCGTGCGGAGACATCTTAAGAAATGTTCCATTTTCCATCCAAACTTTTGGTCATAGATTCACCAATTTATGGTTTAAAACATTCACATTTGATGAGAAGAACAGTTTGGTGCATGTATCGTGACCATTTGATTGTGATGTATCACAATGATAATTGGTCGCAAAACATGATGCAATGTGTCATAAAAGATGTGTAGCGTTTATAGCACACGTTCTAAAATGGCAAGGAACCACAAACTGGTTATTGTCGATGGTTCTAGACGATCCGAGTCCCGAACTGCAGCATATCCCGGCCTAATCGTTCTTGGGTATGTTATTGAACAACAGTAAAGGAACCAAAAAAGTAGTTAAAAAATTCACTTAACGGTCGTTTATTCGATGTCGAAAACTAATAATTTACAATAGAACACAGTTCATTTGTGGGAGGATCGATCGTGCGATCGTTGGAAAATTTGTTGCACCCCTTGCGGGAACCCTTGCGTGTTTCCCGTTGACTGACTTTGACTGTTTCTCAACCTGACTGCTGCCATGGCTTTCCCCGCTACTTTTCGGGAGCTTCTTACTTTCGCTGCTGGCTCGCAATGTACTCGAGGGCACGAGCGATCGGCTCGGGCGTCGGTGGTGGCGTCGGCAGATGGTCACCGGTCGGCTGGAATCCGTTCTCATCGGCAACGTAGTCCACGCGGTACTTCTGGCCATCATCGCCGACGTACTCGTAGTAACCCTTGGCGCGCAGCGTCTCGTTCTCAGTGTTGCGGTCATCGATCTTGCCAGACTCGGCGGCCTCAATGTTGTTCTCGTTGGCGTACTTGTAGTAGTATCCATCATCGTTGAACTGCTTCACCTGCTCCTTGATCTTTTCGTAACCGGCATCGCCACCGTTGTTGCCGAAGCGAGAGGCAGTACCCGATCCAGAGCCCGAGCCCGAACCGAAGCGAGATCTACGACATTAAGAAGCCTTCTATCTACCTCGAGTACGGTGTTCCCTCCGTGTCGGAGACTAACACCGCATCCAGTGTTGTCGATGTCCGGAAGTCGTTGCTGCCTGGTCCGGGCACGGCCTACCTACCAGTACCAGAATCTGACGAACTGGACGTCCGCAAATCGCTTCTACCCGGGCTCGGAACGGGATATCTTCCCGTCCTAACGCCCCAGGAACAAGGTCTCGCCATCGGATTGTCCGAAAAGCGTTCCAAAGTTCTTCCCCATCCCAACAGCATCGATGGAGTCGATCACCTGACGACGACGGCAAGCCATGATAACTCGGCGCGTGCCACAACGATACAGCCTTCGATCGAGACGACCACCGCCCCTAATATAGGCACCGATCGAACAGACGGACCGACCGACGAATCGCTTCACAACCATCCCTGCATCGCCACTAGCGGCCCGCTCAAGCTCGTAGCTAAAGCGACGTGACGTGTGAATGGAAGCTTTGGCGAGCTTTCCGGATTATCGCATGCCGACGGTGCCGCTATGATCCACTTTGTTAGTTGATAAGCAAACGATCTGTATTTTGAAAGTTGTTGCCCCACATAAACACATCCACACACACACAAAAACTCCAACTTAACGACGATGATGAAAGATCGATCCGACCTTGACGCCACGAGCCACTACTCCACACCTCTGCGGGAGGTGATCTTGTTTAGATGAAAGCAAACATTCCACCTCGTGAAGATGCACCCCGTTTGAAAGTGGTGCGATGGGCGCAAGTATAGAGGGAAAGGCCACCTGGACATCGTAAAGTACGGTGACAAATTAACTGCTTCCGGTGGTGGGCTAATGAGTTGAGTAACACTGGCCAACAAGATAAACGGTGTCGCATTTGACTGGAGGGCTGATTTATGCAAATCCATCCGAAGTGCCTCCGATTGTGCGATGGTGGAGCACAACCACACACACACACCATCCCTTTTTTCGTGTGGAGTCGTCTGCTCGCGATCGTTCGGAATGGGAAAAAAAATGACTCCATGACAAGCCGCTACCACCACCGCTCCACAGGATCGCACGCGAAGAAGCCACCTGATCTACATATAATATCAATTATAATATATTATATCTCGTCCAGTCGCGCCACCCGCTCCGAACGAAAGCGAGAGTGGGAAGGGAACTGGACCGAAAGAACGGCCAAACTTAAAAAAAGGAATAGCTAAGTCCAACTTCACGCGCTTTGCTCGCGGATTCTACACGCCGATAGGCATTTCGGCAAGATGGCCAGCGTTCGGGAATGTTGCAGCCTATTCGCGTCATCAGCAAGGATGCTCCGGAACGTCCACCGGCCCGTTCCACGGTCAAGTCCTTGAACTACGGGGCTGCTGTTTTTGCCGTAGTGCCATCAAACCGCACTGTGCCAGGGCGAGTTGATCTTGATCTTCTGCGAACGGTCGGGAATCTTCGACGGGAACGGGTGTGCTAAAAAATAAAATCGATCACAAAAAGCTTCAAACACACACGTACAACCAACCACCGCACAGGCGGTTCCAGTGGGCGTTTGGCTTCATTGAACTTTACGGTACACGGCTTTTGCATTTTAGCGTGCGTTTATCATCGATTTCATTCATCTGGCCGGGAGGCACTCGCTGCAACTTCACACATGGTGATGTTGATGATGATGATATGATGTAACGCAACACGATAGACACCGATGCTGGATGTTGAACCGATTCTAAGACGAGGAATAACGTGTTAATAACGTCGTCAAAAATGACGTTAATATTGCTCAAAGTTTGACCTTCAGGTTTCTCCGGAACGTATAACTGTATTGTAAAGCTTTATTATCAAGAGCTTTGTTCAAGTCCAAGAGTTTTATTTTAGGAAAATTAAATTAATTGAAATTTATTTAAACAACGCTTTTGCTGTACTGCTTCAGTTTAAGAATAATTTATGCTTCCTGTGTTATTTGTTGATAGGCGATTCTCTAGATTTCATGCTTCGCCGTTTGACCTACCACACCGAATGTAGTGGATCGAGTCACACCACATCTGGCACACCCGAATAATAAAGACTGAATATTCGGTTACAAGATACGCATCTGGAATGTCTAGGAAGACCATAGTGTAAGTTATGGTCTAACCTTAAGTCCACCAGACATGTCGTAAAATCAGAAAAATAAGTCTGTATGACCCTTTTGAAGCCACTTCGTTCTTGGGAGAATTATTTACGATTTCTACGAGTAGTTTAAACAATTGTTAAAACTATAAATTTTTCTATAAAAAAAATTATAGTCTCAAAACGCTTATTGAGTATCAGTTGACTGTGTCAAGCAATCAAGTGAGGTTAGTATACGGATAGCAATATAGATAATAATTCTCTAGATAACTAGTTCTCCTGTTTTTCCACTCAAAACACCTTCAATCGCAACGGTTGAAGCCGGGACTGCATAGAACATTCAAAGTCCTAGGACTCACATCCTAGTGCATAAAGTCTTAAGCACAGTAGATGTGGAACGTCAATTGAGAAGTCGACATTGCAACCGCAGTGAACTTGACTCGTCAGACTCCGTTTGTCTAGTCATGTCATGAAAATGGACTGGACGACCCAGTCCGTAAAATCCTTTTAGGCCATCCACATGGAAAGAGAAGGCGTGACAGATACAATACACAAGACAGGTGTTGTCCTGCCATTACCGGCTTTCTTGGCTTTCATAACAACTAACATCCAAAAAGCATTCTACTCAGGGAACTACTTGAACTTAGTCTGGGCTGTTCGTAGTATTTATCTCTTTTTGGGCATTGACTTTAATTTGCTACTCATTTGTTATCTATTCGATAAGTTTCTCCGATAGAAATGAAAAAAATCTAAAGGTAGTTGCTGAGGTCAGTTGAAAGTCTTTTTAATCGACGAAGCGTTCACTGTCAAAAAAATATAGAGCTTTGTAAAACAAAATCTCAAAATTGTCAGGATCCTCATACTACGAACAAAATTTCGATTGGTTTGCTACAACTGATTTAGTTGTAGCTGGTTCAAATCAATTTATTACACTGTAATATTTTGTCTCTATACACGACAAAAGACGATAAATTATTGGATGAATCGCTAGGACACATCGAACAAAAAATCGTTGAAACCAATTTTTAATGCATAATTGAAATACAGCCTAATTATCAAAAAGTTCTGTAAACATTAAAAAAAAAACATTATTATTCATCGATTTAGAGAAAGATGGAAGAAAGTATCTTCTAACCTGAATGTAAAGAAGACTATCACATGGTTAAGTACAAATAGACGCTCGATATGTTGGGTAGATATGTCAGGATTGCACAACGTAAAAAAAAAACGCACACTAATTCTTTAGGCTGGATGACCTAGTATGTAAAGCTTAGTTAAGTATTCCACATAGGGAGATATTCAAATCATCCATTATTATCAAGATCACTTACCGGCTTCTGAAATGTCGTAAACGTCTGAAACATCTGTAACTTTCTCACTGGTTGTAATGATTGGCAACACTTTTATTCTCTCATCACGATTTATATTTGTTTCACCCATTGTTTGCTCCCTAGATTCACGATGGAGAAGTTTGAACTCTTCTGCGTGTAGTCATTTTGATTAACCGTTCCAACATAACAAAAGCATTGGCTGAGCATCACGAAGTCATGCTGCAATTCGCGAAGAAACGTTAAAAATATCCTATTAGCATACATTTTAGATGGTCTATTAATGATAATTTGCTGTGTTATCTGTTGTCATACAGCCTGGGAGTTCGAAAATTGGAGTAATTTAATGTTCTGTTATTTTTGGATTTATAAACTGATCACTTATTGCACATTATGTGAAAATATTGAAGTACTCCTAACTTCTTTAATCTATACTTCTTCTTCTTCTTTCTTGACCTAACGACCTCTTAGGTCATGCCTGCCATTTCTGGCTTACTAGACTAATTGATACCGCATAGTTGGATAGTCAGTCCTCACTATGGGGGAACGGCTCAGATGAGACTTGAACCACAGTCCTGCCTACCACCGGGCCGCCCCGGTACTTAATCTATACTTAATCCTGTTATTAGTTCTGTTGCATGTTGCATCAGCTTGGGTGGTGAAGCATATTGCTACCACCAGATTCTTGAGAAGCTGTCACCACTGCAAAGAATTACCGATATTGTTCTCTTCATTCTGGCGCCAGTTCGTCCATTAACATCAAAGTTAAATCATTTCATTTTGAGCACTAAAATATCCAACTAGTTTCGCCGATTATTTGCATCGGGACAACCGTCGTCTTGTGTCCCTCGCCTTGATACGCACCCGGTAGGCCGGTGACCGGAATTGGGTGGTATTGCTAATTTCCACACCGATGCCGAAGCTTGTTTTGCAAAACATTCGCAGACTCGTGTAGAAACTTATCGAAGCGTTACGCTCGTGGCATGGGTTTCGAGGTTTTTTAGTGCAGTTTCCGGGTGCGGGTGTACAATATCAGACCGGACGGCGTGGACGGCTAATCGGTGACATTGATCTGTTGTATTTTTCGTCCAGGACTTCCATGACCTCTGATAATTGGAAGATGGACGGCAGACCGTTTTGCTCGCGATCGCTGTCCTCGGGGACAAAGGTTTAGAGACATCTACTTGTGATCGTAGCCAGTGGCCGAACACGCCTCATTTATTGCGGGTTGCTTAGAGACCCATCCTAGAATCGAGTCCTACACACGAACCGCTGGTCATAAATGATGAAAATCGAATGATGAAACGTTATTCAAATAACACACTCGCACAACACAAGATAAGATAGGAGCTGTGATACATTAGTGGAGAAAAAAAAACATGCCAGAGACATTCACCGAATAGGTTTATCGATTTACATTTATTGGATTTGTTTGATCAGCACAAATCAGGCGATTGATGATTATAGCACAAAGTGGAGCATCGTTACAATAACATTGGGGGCAATTTTTCCCAACTTTTATAACCAACACCAAAAATGAAAGCAAATTGAAGCGTTTTTCTTCACTCATATCATCTCTCGATCAACCGACAATCATATTTACGTGACTCATGGCTAGTCGTATCCCTACCGCCTCAGCACATCAGCAAACGGGGATGATGTCACCTTATAAAAGCATTTTAATGTATGTCAAAAATAATTAAAAATATTTTATATAATTCAAATGCTGCTAAATATTGGCCAGCATTTTCACACATTTGCACAAATTTAATTTATGCATTCTGTCAAAACAATATAAATTACCCGGAGGCTCATCTGCTTCAGCCATGCTGACGATGCGGACGGCGAAATTTAATCAGTAAGTTACAATTAATTCTCTACATCCTGCATTTGAGCGACCTCCCGCCAGGTGACGAAATGGTGTGCCGTCGCTCAAATTCAACGGACGTCAACAACGTCCACCTCGGAGTGGAGAAAAGTTTGCCAATCACACCCAACAGGTCCACACACGGCTGGCGATAGAATCCGTCATCAATCTGTTAATTACACACACTTCTCAGCGCGACCACGGAATGCCACGATGGCATTAGCGACGCTGCCGATGTCCCAAGCAGTTCGGCTGATGTCCCAAAAGCGCCGAAGGTTACAGCCCGTCAAGACCGGGCAAAAAGCAAAGCAAAAAAAGGCCAACAAGAATAAAGACGTACGGAAACTGGAAAAACTGGACAAATTTAACTGGCGAAGATCCGAAGCATCTAGTGAACCGATCAAAATAAAATCGATTCCCCCGGCCAACTAGTCCACGGTGGACATAGAGATACGGTTCAGTTCGCAGAGGTCGCTGTGTCGCGAAATTTGTGCAGTTCCGTATGCAAATTGAGCCCGGCTCGGGGCCGCATCTTCCAATGTGAAGATTCGCTGTCGTTTTTTTTTCCTGCTTGTTTGGTCTTTCTTTTCCATCCGTTCTAAACGCAGAAATGGCTGGCTTCGGTAGAAACATTATCTTCACTTTCGATACAACAGCCACGGGATTCAGCACGCAGGCGTAGAGGGGTGCGGCTGGCGGTGGAGCTCCAGTCGTAGGAATTCCACTGAAGGCAAATATGCAAATCTTCCCATGCCATAAACGCCAGTATGCTCTGAACTCGTTTCTACTCCCCAGCTCGATCGATGCTTTGTTTTAGATGGCTTTACACCAGTCCATCCCCCCTGTTATCGTGGGCGATGTGAAGGGAAGGTGTTGCATGAGGTGTTGGGAAAGGGGGTAGATGTACCAAGAAGTCCGAAATGGCGGGGAAAGAGCGTGGCGCAATCGTGCGCCTTTGAACCAATTCTTGTCACCCAACCTTTAATCTTCAGCAAAACTTCGTTTGCCCAGTTGACAGGCAAATATCAAGCGCCTCCAGCACCAGTTGGTATCGGCAGCCGATCGGCTGGATGACCTACACCGGATCGGTATTCAAATATCGGAATAGCGATAAAATTCAAAGTATTAACAGACGCTTCACTGCGTCCGCGATAGTAGCGTGGTGCGCTGCTGGCTGCCCACGATCGATGACGACGCCAGGCAGAAGATCTCACCACGGTCGGCGTCTCTCATATTTCAGCATCCCGGGCGCGGCAAGCAGTCCGGGTCCGGTTCGCCCGGTAAGACGATCGCTTCCGGAAACCAGTTTCAGCCGGCAGAACGCCGAACAGACCGTGTCGGGTGTCGCCGTTCTACCGGTTCTGCTGAAAATAGATCAGACGCGTCTACAAGTCGCGGTCCAGTTCGGGCAACAGGATGCGATCGTGAGCGCGAAAAACAACTCCCAACTGCCGCACTGTTTTCCCTTTCAGCGTATCACTCAACTGTCCTCGATCATTTAAAATGTTCTCATTTTAATGCTTTCATTTTCATCACGATTGAAACGGCCGCAGGGTCGTGAGCAGCTCGAAAGCAATGCCCTGTCTGCATCGGGGGGAGACAAAAAAAAAGGACGAACTGCATATTCCACGCCGCCTTATCGAGAGCTTTATGGCTGCCACAATCGAAATGAATGGAATTTTATGGGTTCGCCGATGTCACCCCGAAATCGTTCGTCACCCGATGCATCTCACCAATCGGGGCGGGCTCGAGCCGTCTGTCACTGGCAACACATTTTTACGGCATACGATTGCAGCGAAAATGTCATCCGGCGTTAGCGAGGATGAGGTAATGCACGGCCTCGGAAGGAGTGTGCATCATCCAGCAGCTGGTAGACCGTGCAGAATGGTGATAGTAATCGAAGGTAAGGAACATGAACATGGTTTCCTTGACGCAAAAGACAAATTAGCATACACTTTGCCCTGTGTTGGTGATAATGTGACTGGTGACTTGGTGACTTGGTTAAAGAATGCCACCATTCTCGATTGAAAGCATAGAGCACAAATCTAGAAACGCTCTTTTGTTCGTCTTTATGTTTTTGCTGAACGGAGAAGACCCATCACACCCCACACCACTAATGGATATGTTCCATTTAAGCTCGTTGTAATAGGCATCTCCTTTCGATTTGCCTCACAGCTATGATTTGCTGTTATGAAGCATCTAATGCTAAAATATCGAACCGTTAACCATTCTCGTGACCCAACCCCTTTTTTACCCTCCGGACGATGCGTAATCTTCTAGGGCTGCTGCTATGCTGCGGGCTCTACTAGTGTAGAATGCTAATTCGATTATATATGATCCATTGTGATTAGCATAAAAGATCGCATAGAAAAAGACGGTGGAAGGTGGTGTGCAGGAGAACTGATGGAGGATCGGAAAAAAACATCGCACTGTACGTTTGACGATGAAAGCTTTCGTATACGGTTAGGAGCTAGGAGAGCTTTTGAATTGTATGCAAAGGCGCATAAGCTTACTGGTGATTGTGTGCAAGCTATTGTGAATGGGGTGAGTTTTTAAAGGTAATGTGATTTTTCATATTCGACGTTCATAATAACTGACTTTTTTGGACGCATTTTAGAATTATAGATCTAAACCTGTTATTGTATCAGGACTATAAGTTCGAGTGATTTGTTATTAGGCAAAATAAAGGTTTAAATTGGGAATTTGGTTATGCATTCAGTGTTCAACGTAAATTCAACCGCTTATTACTACTTCGGCAATTTAAGGATCCTTTCAGCTAAAACGGCTGCCTCTTTGATAGCTATCCCTACATCAATACTTTTTTTTTACTTTTTACGGTAATTGGTGAATAGACAGAATCGATGGAAATCAAATGATGCAATGTCAGGGCTGTATGAAGGATGAATTAGAACTTCCTATTTCAACTTTTTACATACCTTTTTACAGGAGATGCCACATGTGGCTGAGCATTATCATGTAGCAAACTACTTGGTTTGCAAACTCCTCTTTTATGCGTTTAGCTATAGTAGCTCATACACCACACCTAGCTGATCCCACCAAATGCGCAACATGATCTCTACAAATAGCCTCTACAAATAGATCTCTGAAATAGCCGGGATATCCATATGTTGCACGACGTTTTGCGTTAACGGACTCACTTTTTATCGTCAAACATAATTCGATGCAAAAATTCATAACGATTTTGCCGTTAGAGCATTTATTTAGAAGTGTTGCCCACTCAACTTTATTTGTTAAATTATTTTACTAGCTGCCATCTTAATCACTGCTCCTGATGCTCCTCATTCAATATTCAGATTTTTTTTTTCTTCATTGTAGATATTATTATATTTCACTTGCACAGAAAGAACCATCCACTGTTTTTCGGACGCATAAATAAAAAGTTAATGATTATCTGACAAAAGATTACCGACAAAAGGATGAGCTTCCTAAAGCCGACGGCTGAACCTCTGATATCACATAGAAAGCGGAAAAAAACGATCCAATTTTGCGATGTCTAACGCTTCTTGGTGTAAGAAGATATGGAAAGGAGTGATATTGAATGGCAAATTAAAGCCTAACAGGATTAAAAGTGACGTCATGGAGTGGCATGGGCATGAAACTAGTCTCATCTACCGAATAAACGAAATAATGGACACGTCAAATGTACCGCTAAAATAGACATATCAATGCAATTACGACCGTTAGCTAGTGCCGAAAATCATAAGAGAATGATGTGACGAAGAATCTGTGTCACAATTGGAATCACTAAATCGATCACTAAATTTTAACCCTGTTGAAACCTAAAAGATATAATAAAGAGAATGAACTGGAGAGATAAAATAGATAAAAAAAAAGTGTTGATGCTATAAATACTATGTTAATACTATCAATGTTTGTTTAATGGTTTTTAAATTGATAAGTTAGTTTATAAATTTAATTTAAAAAAATTAAGTCCTACAATAATACCCTACATAAGTGACTCCGAAGCGAATGAGATCATAGTTCGTAGAGTTCATCATTGTAGCAACTGCACCATTGTCCTTGCACACACACAGGGCAAAAAAACCGTTCTTATCATCTTCCTCTCGAATTCGCCTACCCGGTTTCTGGAATTACTGGAACTAATTTCTACTCAGTCTCAGAAAAAAGAAAACAAAAAAAAATAAATAAATAATAAACAAGTAAATAAATTACTGTTGGTAGAGTTACTATTCAATTCTGTAAATAAGAAATTATTCACAAGACACATGTTTAAATTGTGTTGCATTATGCCTAAAAGTTTAAAACCTCACTCTTTATTACCATAAAAAATAACTAATCGTTGAGTCAACTTTTACTCTAGAGCTTGAGAATAATTTCCAATAAATTCCCCTATTCCAGCCACCTCTAACACGTACTGTTGATCTTCCTACCCATCCATCCAATGGAATGCATTTCGCTTTCCTTTCCGTCAATGCATGGACGTTTAAGATATAAACCGTCAACCCGACGACACACCGTTGCACTTTTGCAACGGCCGATATTTAAATGTCACGTCTGCGCCCGACCAGATTGTACGTCTTCACCCGAACAAATTGTCACCGCGTTGCGTTAGTCTAGGAATTAATCATGCATTTCCTCCACCGCATATCCAGACACGCAAACGACCCAACCCGTGGGCCATTCAACAGCATCCACTGATCCGTGCACCGATTGAAAGCTTAGCAGCCTTTTCTCGCTGCGTACCTTCGGTATGAAGTGTCACGTGATGCATGGGCTGCACTGATGCATTTGATGATGATGATGATGATGGTGATGCGTATTCTTCTGCTACGGTGTTGGTAGAGTGAATGGAAGATGCAAATTTATTACCGATAGCTGTGCACACGGTTAACGGAGACTTCTTTTACGCTAAGGTGCAGCTTCGATGCGAGACGCGAAGATAGTTCTTCATTTTTTGCATATTATTAAGTGAGAGTGAATGTGGGTAACATCATTCAGAGCGGGTGAAGCATGTAAATTAGATCATTTATTCATCTTTAAATGGCTGTTCCGTGTGATCGACATAGATGTCTAGCTTCAGTTAGTATACATTTGATGGGCAATTACAACACCAGAAGCAGTTGAATAATTATTGTAAATCCGACTAGGCTTACTGACGCTACGAAAAGCTCACTATCGCTATCGATACAATGTAATAGATTTGATTAGACAGTTTTCGTTCGTGACACATCACATCACACCTGCAGAGCGTTCACATTTAACTCACCGAGCAAGGTGTTCAATCATTCACCTTAATCTGCCTTTTTCACTGAAAATTCTTTCCCTTTCCATGCAGCCGACTGCATTTGTATATTATATTGTTTGATGTATGGCCAATGTCTCACCAATCTCCAATCGCCATAATTGCCATAACTGTAGGGCAGGTTGAACGGAGGCAAGCGGGAGGCGTCGTACTAGCTGCACAAGTAACGCACAAGAATGCAACACGCTGGCCGATGCAAACGCATCTATAAATACAGTACCCGGTGGTTCTATTCTTTCATTAGCATCCACTATCAGCTACCGTCCACCAGTTAGTTCTCCGCCAGCATCCAGCGGCCCAGTGTTTGCTAGTTTTGGAAGCTACTCAACCATCATGAAGTGTGTAAGTATGGTGTGCAAGCTTTATTTGACAAGTGCGTGTTATAATCCCAACTTTGACAACCTCTTTTTGTGGGAAGTGTAATTATCCCGTCAATTTGTACCTTTTACGCTCAGCGTGTGTTTGTGCGTCTATGTGTGTATGTGTGTGTTTAAGAGTAAGGTTACATCAAGTGATATTTTAAAAAGAAAATTACTGATCACCTCCACCAGCTGGCACGTAATTACGACACCAACCGGAAGGAAGTGAAGTGCAGAAAACAAATTGCCAAAAAAAAAAAAAAAAACACACACACACACACACACACATTTTGCATCACTCCTCTAGTGGGTGAATTGATTTTACCACCTGCAGGGTGGGATGTTTCGTTATGTGTCCGGCGTGTTTGTACGGGCCGATTGTTTGTTGTAGTAAGTCAACGAACACGAGCACGCCAAGCGAAAGGAAAGCGAAATCGCAGTTGCATGCATGCATTAGCTTTATTGCTGTTTAAATGAATTATTTACCAGTCTTCAAGCCTGCGCAAAAGTTGTTTTTCATAGCTGATTTTAATGTTTTTGTTGGGGGGAAAAAATAATGACCGATAATCGTGTCTCAGTTTAAAGCGATTCATATAATCTATCTGAAACCGTTTCTTTTTCCAGGAAATTATTCTTCTGTTTGCATGTGCATCTCTCGCCCTGGCCGCACCGCAAAGGTCAGACGCTGAAGCAGAAATCCTCCAGCAAGAAAACAACATCGAACCGGACGGAGAGTATCAATACAGGTAACACACAAACACATACGCACGCACTTGGGTCTTCCTTTTCCGCACAATGTAATAACAACGTATCGCAACAGCAACACAGCAAGTCACCAAAATTTGCATATCAAACACGAACACACAAAACGTGTGAAAATGGCACTCGTGGTTCACTAACAATTCCATCAACAACAGCAGCAGCAGCAGCAAAAAAAAAATGGCCACG
>KZ062151.1:50207-87919 GCA_002091835.1 Anopheles maculatus | reverse complement strand
CCGGCAAAAGATATTAGCACGTTTCAATGGCGCAAAGTTGGCCCATAGCGCACACTCGTCTCTGGCCGTTTCTGTTTTTTGTTGTTGCTGTCTACTCCATCCGCTGCATGCGTCACGATCGCAACCGATGCAACAATGTCTGATCACTCTCGCTTTTCTTTCGCCCCCGTGCTTCTTCTCTTTTTTCGTTTTCATCTTCAACTTCTCACCCACCCACTCTCCCTTTTCGCACACACTCTCACAGTTACGAAACGGCCAACGGTATCCGAGGTCAGGAAACGGGAACGCTCAAGCGTGCCAGCGGTCCCGACACGAGTGATGTAATTGTGTCGGCCGGTTCTATCAGCTACACCGCACCCGATGGCAGCCTGGTCGAGCTGAGCTACACCGCCGACGATGAGAATGGATTCCAGCCGTCCGGCACGCACCTTCCCACGCCACCACCCATTCCGCCCCAGATCCAGAAAGCGCTGGACTATTTGGCCAGCTTGCCACCGTCCAACCGGCGGCGTTAAGCGTCAGCGATGGTTCTAGCTTGTCACCCGAAACCGGCCAATACTCAGCGAAAACCCAAAACCACTTACCGGTCTAGACACTCACAATCCTCGAAACACAAACACACACTAAGACAAAACGGCGAAATCTTTTTCACACATCACACCTAGGCTAAGGGCAAATGAGTATCAAACGCGTAATAAAGCACGCACATTAAAAAAAACGAGACGATTTTTACACTAGACATGATGACGATTAATTATCCGAAAGACGGTAACAAACTCCACTGTCGCTCAAGAACAGCAATCCTGATCATGGCATCATGATGTTTCGAGATCTTTTTAATGTCTACAGATTTTGATCTGTCACTTCACGAACGAAATTCTTCCAGTAATCTTCCAACACTCTTGTCCACCTTTAGTAACTGTAATGGCTTACGAGCTCTATAATACTTGGTACTCGTCCAGGTTACTAGTGGCGGATCAAACGCAGGCCCCGAAAAACGAAGCTCTCCCCGCTCACGTTCTTTGGGAGAAGCAGTGTGAAAGGGGCCTCCTGATTACCAATTACCTGACATTTTCAGGGACCTCGGGTACCGGGTCTCCTGTACTGGGCACCACTAGCACCACTCTCCAGTATTATTTGGTTTAAAGACCAAAAAAAGGCCTGTATTATTTTTATCATTTAACTAAGAATATTACGAACTATTAGAAGCAGCAACTTTGAGTCAAATGATGAAGTTCGGGAATGATTTTTTTTTTCGCATAATTATCTTAAAATCCAAGTCATCTTCGTACGTAGTTATGGCAATTTGCTTGACGTGTTGTGCTCATGTGTAGCTCCATAGCATAGCTCCATAACTAGCTATAACCCATTCTAACATTTACAGAAAAAGGCCCATATGAACATCAACTCAGTTTGGTGAGACTTAGCCACGACTTTACACGACTCTGCGATGCATTATACGGCTGAGACGCTAGATAAGAATTCAGTAGTTACCCACCCGCTGGATATAAGAGGAGCATAGAAAATAACATCCTGTAACCTAGTTCTCAGAACTCGGAATGTCATGTGGTTAGAACAGTTATACCGAGCAAGGTGAGGCCTTCACTAAGCCGATCGGTGTAACACACCCTTGGCGTGGGATCGAGATTAATTTGAGTTACTCGTTCCTTCCCTTGTTAGACATATTTTAACTGTTCTTCATTTTCTTCTTTGGCACTACAGTCTCTGGAGGTTAAAGCCTGCCATTCGTTTATTAAATTTACTCTGGTAGTCCTGCGTACTGAGAGATGATCAGTAAAGGAAAAAGGAATAGTGGTACTTCACTGGTACATGCTTGAATTTGGGTTTCGAAATGCAACTTGTTTACAATAAAATGCTGTGAATGAGGTTAGGGAGCAACGCTACAAAAAATTACAAAACATGTACAATTAATAAAGCATAATTAATATAATGCACATCTTGCTGTATTTAGCTAATAAAACAAGTAGTTTTATTTCTCGCCAATTTATCGCACAACTTCTCACTGCAACCACACATAAAACAAACCACCTTACGCCTAGAACTTCCGGCCCGGCCCTTCCTTGCTCGGTGGCAACGTTGCCAGATGTGCCAGGGCGCGAGCGATCGGTGCAGGAACTGGTGGTGGCGTGGGCAGATGATCTCCCACCGGCCGGTACCCATTCTCATCCGCTATGTACGAGATGGAGTACGTTTTACCGTCATCGCCCTGCAGAGAAGTGAGATTAATTTATGGGAATGGTCCAGAGCAAACGAGATGAATCACTCTATTCCTACCTGATACGTGTACTGGCCCTGGGAAGCCGTCCCGACCTGATTGTTCACCACAATCTGCTGTCCATCCTGGGCAGCACGTGTGCCATCACCGCCCTCGTAACTGTACCGGAACTTGCCGTCAACTTCGAGCACATTCTCCAAATTCACAATCGGAATTTCCTTGTAGCGTGGCAACGACTGTTGCTGGAGCTGCTGTTGCTGCTGATGCGATTGCTGATGCTGCTGATGCTGCTGATGCTGCTTTTGAGCACCGATCACACTACACACGGCCAATAGCACCACTAGCTTCAACATGATGACAAACGTCGGCGGCACTCTGCACGGCTTCACGACAGCTGCTACAACGCTCGATTTATGACGACCGATCAAAAGGACCACTGGGACTGCACCTAAGAACGGGCAGACATGGGACTTTTATAGCCCCCAAAACGCTCAGTACACGGTGCTCTCGGGGCTCTGGCGAAAGCGTGGCACAATGCAATAGAATCCCAACACCGAGACCTACGATCCCACTCAAACGAGCGGGGAACCCGAATTAGACGCAGACATCCAAGCGCCCTCTAGTAACGCCCTTCCTTCACTGCACCAGGATGGGGCAGCCAGCCCCCTCGCAGTCTAAATGGCGTGCTCGTGTGCGCAATGGGCTAGTCTTCTTGTTCTCTTCGACCTCTTTGGCTCGAGAGCTGGGCTAGTGCAGTGGATTCTCATAAGGTGCCCGGTTTATTTCGCTTTTTTTGTTGTTGTTGGAGCTGCTCTCGTGTCTGCCAAACATACTTCGTCATCGGAAACTCAATCCGCGGCCAGTCGCCGGGCGAGAGCGTGATCCAACCCTAAACCCAATTAATAGTCCCCATGTTCGCTCGGCTGCTTAGTTTGTTTGTCTTCAGTGGGCCACCCCGAAAACTGCTCGACTTTCCTACCGAAAACCGCAGACCACCAGCCCGCACATCGGCACACATTCGAAGGGCTCAGTTGTAGAGATTCACTTCGCAGATTCACGCGCGCCACAGTGCACACTGCACGAACCACAGCCGACTTTTTGGCCAATCCCGACCGTAGCACACTGGGGAAGGGTGAAAAAAGCTTTCGCAACAGCACAACGAACGGTAAGATCACAATGGGACTCTAGAGCTTAGAGGTTTGGCTGCCGCAAGAATAAAGCACTGACCGAAGGGTAAAGTGCAGCGAACAAAAGGTAGATGTTTCCAGCCTACGTCCAGCAAACTGTGCCGCAGTTAAAGTAGGTGTACGATGTGTTCATGGGTGGTTTATAGATCTTATTTTATCTATTGTAAAAAAAGTCTGTTTTTGTAAAAAAAAACTTTATCCATTCAAAAAATTGATTTTTTTCTATTGTATATTGTGAACAGTGCCTTCAATACGTCAGTGCTTCTTATACATCAGTCTCAACTTAGCACATTATTTTACTTTTAAAATTGAGACCAGGTTATCATTTTATGATTGACAAGTGTTAGTTACTGCTTTATCTAAAAAACTCTACTATTTTTCTATTGTTTGTTATGAAAAAACACTTTTTGAAATTACATATTCAATTGAAGTTAGTTTTTTTCTGTTTGTTGTGTATTTACATTTTCATTATCATTTACAAACAGATTCTGAAAATCCAAAGATAAAATAAATATTACTACTTCAAATATAATAGACAACAGTCTAAATACATACAGTGGCGGTACGTCTTGTGCTTGAATAAGTCATACAGGAGTTTTCAGAAGATATCACAAGAATACCAACATGAAACGGCAGCGCATCTTAAAGCAACAGCATCAGTTTATTTCGGTAGGATGTCACAATTAGATAACGTTTTCAGTAAATGTTTATAATGGTGGGGTAGTAACGTTCAGTGAACTACACGACAGACTGGGTGTGTCATTGAGTCGTGCATACTGGCTAAGTAGGTTTATAATGCAAGTTCAATGAGCATGTAAGTATACTAGTAGTCGATTTTAATAATCCATTAACACTCTAGCTTTTCGATAGATGTTTCGCTGATAGTTTGCTGAATTTTTGCTTCCCTGGGGCTTATCGAATTGTTAAAGAATAACTAGCAAAATTTCTCAGAGATATCAATATCTATTCAGTAATTTGTTTCTATATGTATTTTACGTTTAAAAGTTTTTTTTTTCTTTCGTTTCATTAATATTCGCTCCGCTACTATGGGTTTAACAATGAAAATCATTCTCGATACTGCGCAGGAGGACCAGAAAAAGGAAATATAGGTATGAAAATGATTAGGGCTCAATAGAAGTCATAAAGTCGGAACCTAAAGAATGACACTAGGAGGTTGTAATCAAACAGGTGGTGTACGCGGTTAAATTCCGAGCATCCTCTTAGCCATGGATCATTCTGACCGAAAACCAAACGCCGGGGTGGGGATATAGATAGGAGGTCAATCACGAATTTTCCGTGATGGAACATGAAGGGGAAATGAAAAAAGAAGAAAAGGGACATCAATCTCGAAAGTAAGCAATCAGGCGATGAAGTAAGACTGCGCATGCGAATGGGAGGTCTTCATTTCGGATAGTCCCAGCAATTGACAGCGTAGAGCATAAAAGGGCACAGGAGCAGAGTAGTCGAGTAGAAATCTACGGATAGCGAAACGCGTAAACTTCCTCCGAACTGTCTCAATTCTTTGCCACTCGAGCCGGACATTACTAGCATAGTCCAAGACTGAACGACCAAAACAACGGTACAGAGCCTTCAGGCATATAGGATCGCAAATTTTTGAAGCCATTCTGGTAATAAAACTAAGAGACCTGTTTGCCTTATTAACTACCTAATCTATGTACTCTTTCAAATATAAATTTTCATGCAACCTCAGTTTTAATTATGGATTAAATGGTTTAATTATTTCAAATCTACTGTTAACCTGCATAGGTCAGGCCTAACGTCCTCGTTGTCTAGTAGCTCCAGTTTCACACACCAACCCACCTGTGTCTAATGCTGATCGAATATTCACTTCATACTTCTTCTTCTTCTTCCTTGGCACTACAACCTCGTGAGGTCTTGGCCTGCCAGCTATTGCTAGCTTTCTGTGATTAAGTTTTACCCGTAGCTGGATAGTCAGTCCTGCGTACGGGGAGGCGGTCCGCTGGGATTCGAAACCCGGTCCTGCCGTGTGAAGGCCGGCGCCGCTATTGGATACACCACCGGGCCGCCCCATGGAGGCATATCCAGATGAGAACAAATTACGTCAAAGAACCCAGAAATGGCAGGCCAAGTTCTCCTCGAGGTTGTATTACGAAAAAACAGTATAGTGATCCTGCATAAAAGTGCGTGTAATGTGATCTTGCATTGACATCAACAGCTTCCACGAGTACGAAACCGTGCAAATATTCCCGAATCAATTCATATGAGTACTTAGCCTTGCATTCTGAAAATTATAGTTCTACTGCTGAATCCAAGAAACATTCAGTCTGTTCGCATGGAAGAGATAGAATATAACGTGAAGAAGTACAATGAAATATGAAGTAGCTTATTAAAAAAAATGTGGTAGTTTTTTTTTACTTTTGACTGCACTAAAAGATACTTATTGGAAGAGAGTGGAGAAGAATACAGAAGACGAGGAAAAATGTAGAAAAAATCCACAGCTGACCTAACGTAAACATTCAGCTTCAACAGCTCATTCGATATCAAAAATTTAGTACATTCATCGAACGAAGGACCAATCTAATAAGACCAGTCATCTAATTACATTGTAATGTTAAATGAATAAGTATATCATAAGACAGAGTTTATCCTCACAGCAAGGGACCATCACGAAATGAAACACTTCCCTAATTCTCCTAAGACCTCGGTAAAAGTGGTCGATTATCAACTTCCCGGCCAACCATAAAAAAAACCCCTCTCACTGCAACTCGCCTTGAACTGATCCGCTTCGAAATGCGTCTGCAAATTTCACGCATCCATCCACCCAATTCGACCAGCCGAAGGTCAACGAGGATGCATGCTAAATGTAAAGCAAAGTGTTCGTTGGAAGGAAAAAGACAAACCTCCCGGCTCCCCCGAAACATCATACCGATCGCACCGATGTTCCCATGCGTGGAATGTCATACCGGCAGCTCTTTCTTCCTACCCTTCAACCATTGAAAATCAATAGTACACGCGGGAAAGATGTCATGACTCTATTCGTGGGGAGAAGTAGGCGCGTGTGCGTATGTGTGTGTGTATGTGTGCGAGTGCAGTATGCGAGTTGAGGTCGCAACGCTACGAAAAACCATAACGTCAATGTAAACACACGCCATATCTTGCCAAATATGTACTAAATGACGAAAATTAAACAAATCCTCGCAGAGACCTTTCCCTCCGTTCGGTGTAGCTCGTCCTCTTCTCCCCTGGCCAGAGGCTGAATGGAACGAGGACCAGCATTTGCTGCACGCCTATGGAGATGGTCAGTGTAAACACAATCAGATGATCTAGTAGCTGTATAAAAGCCTATCGGGCGCTGGCTCTAATCGTCAGTGTCAGCTCGCTATCTAAAACATCTAAACGCCCAGTGCCATACGATCGTGTCAGTTTTTTATTAGTATTTCGGCAGTGATAAACGTGAAATAGTTCAAGTGCACAATGAATACCCTACTCGCTCTAGTGGTTCTGATGGTGGCGACCGTGTATGCGGCACCGGTCGATAATGAAGCGCAGGCAGCGATCGTCAGCCAGACATCCGATGTGCAGCCGGACGGATCGTTCAACTATGCGTAAATGTCAACTGACTGGTTGGGGATGGCCGGGTGGCCCTTTTTACACACCCTTTCGCTTACAATGGGCTCTCTCTCTCTCTCGTTCTCTTGCTCGGTAGGTTTGAGTCGTCAAATGGCATCAAGGTTGAGGATCAGGGCGCGATCAAGTCGATCAAGGTACCGAAGCTGGACGAGACCGGCCGACAGATCGGCGAGGAGGACGTGCAAGTCGCTGTGCAAACTGGCTCCTTCCAGTACACCGCCCCGGACGGACAGATCTACACGCTAAGGTGAGAAATCCCCGGTCCCGGCTTACATAAACCGGCGATCTGTCAAAAGCCGTTCAACCGCACCACGAATGCGTGCTAATTCGCTCCAATACACCTCCAATTTGCAGATACGTTGCCGATGAGAATGGATTCCAGCCACAGGCGGACCATCTCCCGGTTGGTCCCAGTGTTTAAATAATGGAATGTCCGTACACCATTCCCCCAGCTGCCCAACTGCACAACGGTGGTAAAATACTCAACACAGCCAGCATGTACATACGACTACTATCTTTCTAACTGGTACCTACCGCACCGCTACCATATGGTGTAATAATAAAGCAAACCAAAACACATACGACAAACTGGTTTTCTTCTTGTACCCGTGTCCAAGTTGTGGTCCTGCTGCTGCCAAATTTCCTGCCGACTCCAAAAACTCTTCCGGTCCGAAGCGTATGCAACAATTCTATCGCGATCGCGATTATCTAATTCCTGTACGATCGTAAGTGCTGGTACAAATTGCTTCTCCCACCATCGATGTATCTCATAAGCTCCACATTTGCTTCATTGTACTGTCCGCTTTTCCATGCAAACGAGCCACTGCATCAGACGAAAAATGATCTAACGCCATAATGATAACGTACATGTGTTGTACATGGGTTGAGAGGCACCATGAGCATGCCGACTCGTCTCGTCTCGAATGCTATCCGGCCGGCGATATTATGCAATCCGTGCTACCCAGACACGATCACTTCCGAAATGTGTGGGATGGAGTGGATCACCATCGCCACAGTGTCCATTAGCAACTGCAACGCGAAGTCAACGATCGGTTGATCGATCGGTTGAACGAACGCAACATTATCCGGTTCGGCTGCTGCTAAGCTTTGGAGGTAAAACAAAAGCTTTCAAGTTCAATTTTTACACCACAACCGAAGGAGCGATAGGATCAGTTCGATTAGATCTGGCAGTCATCAAAACAATAGCACACGCTTGCTCGATCAGGCTGAAAATCCATTTGGCTGCCCAACTTTCCCAACCTTTCATCCAACCGGATGGATAAAAGTGCAACCCGCACAATGCCCGCTAATGGAGCGTAACGTTAAAGCAGGCTAAACATTGCCCTAGCCTTAGTCCCGGTGCGATGTGATCGGTTTTAGTGGTTTCACTTTTCCATGCTGCACGACGACGATCCCTGCGAAGCGAAACGAAAAGGAAAGCAACACGGGAGAGCTCGATGCGCCGTTCGGCGACGAACCCGATTTCCGATTTGTATGAAAATATTACTACCCGATGCTACACTTACTTTTACGGGCCTGGTGAAGCGTTGGAGAGCGATCAGTACAGCTGGTTAGATGTGTTGTCCCCTTTCGCTTTTTTTGTTTTGTTCGGACGTGAACCGACGCGTACCGGGCGAAACTGTTGGCCTGGATGAACTTTACCATCCAGTCGCTCTCGGTTGGATTGAGGGCGTTGTTCGGTTGAACTATTTTCAGCATAACATCACTGCCAGGGGGTGATGTTTTGTTTGTCTCTCTTTCCTACGTTCACACACACACTACTCTTTTGTGCTATTCGCGCCAGAAACATCATCAATTGTGCAACCCGACCCGAAAGGAAACGGATTGCATCACAGGGACCAATACAGACGGGCTTGCGGCTTCTAAACCGTCCTAATGATCGTGTTTGTGTCATATTTAGACGACCCGAATTATTAATAAAACGCTGTTTGAGTGTTACAAAAAGAAATGTCCTACAAAATGCCACACCTGACCATAACCCGACCCGAAAGGAAACGGATTGCATCACAGGGACCAATACAGACGGGCTTGCGGCTTCTAAACCGTCCTAATGAGCGTGTTTGTGTCATATTTAGACGACCCGAATTATAAATAAAACGCTGTTTGAGTGTTACAAAAAGAAATGTCCTACAAAATGCCACATCTGACCATTTGGATGACATTTAACAAAGCAATCTCGTTGTGTAGTGAGCATCCAAATTGTTTAAAAAACGGAAAAGAGGTAAAATAAGATAGATTAAAAGATCATTTATTTACAGAATAAATTTATCTATGAAATATGATAAAACGAGCTTACACCTTCACATATGCAGCAATGTGCAGATCATTGGATTGCAATTAAATTAGGCAACAAGCAGGGCGAAGAACCGGCAGAACAAACACCTCACTAGAAATGAAAAAAGAAGAAAAGGGACATATATCTCGAAAGTAAGCAATCAGGCGATGAAGTAAGACTGCGCATGCGAATGGCAGGACTTCATTTCGGATAGTCCCAGCAATTGACAGCGTAGAGCATAAAAGGGCACAGGAGCAGAGTAGTCGAGTAGAATTCTACGGATAGCGAGACGCGTAAACTTCCTCCGAACTGTCTCAATTCTGTGCCACTCGAGCCGGACATTACTAGCATAGTCCAAGACTGAACGACCAAAACAACGGTACAGAGCCTTCAGGCATATAGGATCGCAAATTTTTGAAGCCATTCTGGTAATAAAACTAAGAGACCTGTTTGCCTTATTAACTACCTAATCTATGTACTCTTTCAAATATAAATTTTCATGCAACCTCAGTTTTAATTATGGATTAAATGGTTTAATTATTTCAAATCTACTGTTAACCTGCATAGGTCAGGCCTAACGTCCTCGTTGTCTAGTAGCTCCAGTTTCACACACCAACCCACCTGTGTCTAATGCTGATCGAATATTCACTTCATACTTCTTCTTCTTCTTCCTTGGCACTACAACCTCGTGAGGTCTTGGCCTGCCAGCTATTGCTAGCTTTCTGTGATTAAGTTTTACCCGTAGCTGGATAGTCAGTCCTGCGTACGGGGAGGCGGTCCGCTGGGATTCGAAACCCGGTCCTGCCGTGTGAAGGCCGGCGCCGCTATTGGATACACCACCGGGCCGCCCCATGGAGGCATATCCAGATGAGAACAAATTACGTCAAAGAACCCAGAAATGGCAGGCCAAGTTCTCCTCGAGGTTGTATTACGAAAAAACAGTATAGTGATCCTGTATAAAAGTGCGTGTAAAGTGATCTTGCATTGACATCAACAGCTTCCACGAGTACGAACCCTGAAAAAAATTCCCGAATCAATTCATATGAGTACTAAGCCTTGCATTCTGAAAATTATAGTTCTTCTGCTGAATCCAAGAAACTTTCAGTCTCTTAGGATTGAAGAGATAGAATATAACGTGAAGAAGTACAAAGAAATATGAAATAGCTTATTAAACTGGAGTTAACTGGGCTAAAAGAGATACCCATTGGAAGAGAGTGGAGAACAATACAGAAGACGAGGAAAAATCTAGAAAAAATCCACAACTAACCTTACGTAAACATTCGTCTTCAACAGCTTTGCTTAATTCCGACATCATTCGATATCAAAAATTTAGTACATTCATCGAACGAAGGACCAATCTAATAAGACCAGTCATCTAATTACATTGTAATGTTAAATGAATAAGTATATCATAAGACAGAGATTATCCTCACAGCTAAGGACCATCACGAAATGAAACACTTCCCTAATTCTCCTAAGACCTCGGTAAAAGTGGTCGATTATCAACTTCCCGGCCAACCATAAAAAAACCCCTCTCACTGCAACTCGCCTTGAACTGATCCGCTTCGAAATGCGTCTGCAAATTTCACGCATCCATCCACCCAATTCGACCAGCCGAAGGTCAACGAGGATGCATGCTAAATGTAAAGCAAAGTGTTCGTTGGAAGGAAAAAGACAAACCTCCCGGCTCCCCCGAAACATCATACCGATCGCACCGATGTTCCGATGCGTGGAATGTCATACCGGCCGCTCTTTCTTCCTACCCTTCAACCATTGAAAATCAATAGTACACGCGGGAAAGATGTCATGACTCTATTCGTGGGGAGAAGTAAGCGCGTGTGCGTAGATGTGCGAGTGTGTTTATGTGCGAGTGCAGTATGCGAGTTGAGGTCGCAACGCTACGAAAAACCATAACGTCAATGTAAACACACGCCAGATCTTGCCAAATATGTACTAAATGACGAAAATTAAACAAATCCTCGCAGAGGCCTTTCCCTCCGTTCGGTGTAGCTCGTCCTCTACTCTCCTGGCCAGAGGCTGAATGGAACGAGGACCAGCATTTGCTGCACGCCTATGGAGATGGTCAGTGTAAACACAATCAGATGATCTAGTAGCTGTATAAAAGCCTATCGGGCGCTGGCTCTAATCGTCAGTGTCAGCTCGCTATCTAAAACATCTAAACGCCCAGTGCCATACGATCGTGTCAGTTTTTTATTAGTATTTCGGCAGTGATAAACGTGAAATAGTTCAAGTGCACAATGAATACCCTACTCGCTCTAGTGGTTCTGATGGTGGCGACCGTGTATGCGGCACCGGTCGATAATGAAGCGCAGGCAGCGATCGTCAGCCAGACATCCGATGTGCAGCCGGACGGATCGTTCAACTATGCGTAAATGTCAACTGACTGGTTGGGGATGGCCGGGTGGCCCTTTTTACACACCCTTTCGCTTACAATGGGCTCTCTCTCTCTCTCGTTCTCTTGCTCGGTAGGTTTGAGTCGTCAAATGGCATCAAGGTTGAGGATCAGGGCGCGATCAAGTCGATCAAGGTACCGAAGCTGGACGAGACCGGCCGACAGATCGGCGAGGAGGACGTGCAAGTCGCTGTGCAAACTGGCTCCTTCCAGTACACCGCCCCGGACGGACAGATCTACACGCTAAGGTGAGAAATCCCCGGTCCCGGCTTACATAAACCGGCGATCTGTCAAAAGCCGTTCAACCGCACCACGAATGCGTGCTAATTCGCTCCAATACACCTCCAATTTGCAGATACGTTGCCGATGAGAATGGATTCCAGCCACAGGCGGACCATCTCCCGGTTGGTCCCAGTGTTTAAATAATGGAATGTCCGTACACCATTCCCCCAGCTGCCCAACTGCACAACGGTGGTAAAATACTCAACACAGCCAGCATGTACATACGACTACTATCTTTCTAACTGGTACCTACCGCACCGCTACCATATGGTGTAATAATAAAGCAAACCAAAACACATACGACAAACTGGTTTTCTTCTTGTACCCGTGTCCAAGTTGTGGTCCTGCTGCTGCCAAATTTCCTGCCGACTCCAAAAACTCTTCCGGTCCGAAGCGTATGCAACAATTCTATCGCGATCGCGATTATCTAATTCCTGTACGATCGTAAGTGCTGGTACAAATTGCTTCTCCCACCATCGATGTATCTCATAAGCTCCACATTTGCTTCATTGTACTGTCCGCTTTTCCATGCAAACGAGCCACTGCATCAGACGAAAAATGATCTAACGCCATAATGATAACGTACATGTGTTGTACATGGGTTGAGAGGCACCATGAGCATGCCGACTCGTCTCGTCTCGAATGCTATCCGGCCGGCGATATTATGCAATCCGTGCTACCCAGACACGATCACTTCCGAAATGTGTGGGATGGAGTGGATCACCATCGCCACAGTGTCCATTAGCAACTGCAACGCGAAGTCAACGATCGGTTGATCGATCGGTTGAACGAACTCAACATTATCCGGTTCGGCTGCTACTAAGCTTTGGAGGTAAAACAAAAGCTTTCAAGTTCAATTTTTACACCACAACCGAAGGAGCGATAGGATCAGTTCGATTAGATCTGGCAGTCATCAAAACAATAGCACACGCTTGCTCGATCAGGCTGAAAATCCATTTGGCTGCCCAACTTTCCCAACCTTTCATCCAACCGGATGGATAAAAGTGCAACCCGCACAATGCCCGCTAATGGAGCGTAACGTTAAAGCAGGCTAAACATTGCCCTAGCCTTAGTCCCGGTGCGATGTGATCGGTTTTAGTGGTTTCACTTTTCCATGCTGCACGACGACGATCCCTGCGAAGCGAAACGAAAAGGAAAGCAACACGGGAGAGCTCGATGCGCCGTTCGGCGACGAACCCGATTTCCGATTTGTATGAAAATATTACTACCCGATGCTACACTTACTTTTACGGGCCTGGTGAAGCGTTGGAGAGCGATCAGTACAGCTGGTTAGATGTGTTGTCCCCTTTCGCTTTTTTTGTTTTGTTCGGACGTGAACCGACGCGTACCGGGCGAAACTGTTGGCCTGGATGAACTTTACCATCCAGTCGCTCTCGGTTGGATTGAGGGCGTTGTTCGGTTGAACTATTTTCAGCATAACATCACTGCCAGGGGGTGATGTTTTGTTTGTCTCTCTTTCCTACGCTCACACACACTTCTCTTTTGTGCGCCAGAAACATCATCAATTGTGCAACCCGACCCGAAAGGAAACGGATTGCATCACAGGGACCAATACAGACGGGCTTGCGGCTTCTAAACCGTCCTAATGACAATACAGACGGGCTTGCGGCTTCTAAACCGTCCTAATGATCGTGTTTGTGTCATATTTAGACGACCCGAATTATTAATAAAACGCTGTTTGAGTGTTACAAAAAGAAATGTCCTACAAAATGCCACACCTGACCATTTGGATGACATTTAACAAAGCAATCTCGTTGTGTAGTGAGCATCCAAATTGTTAAAAAAACGGAAAAGAGGTAAAATAAGATAGATGAGGAGATCATTTATTTACAGAATAAATTTATCTATGAAATATGATAAAACGAGCTTACACCTTTACATATGCAGCTGTGCAGATCATTGGATTGCAATTAAATTAGGCAACAAGCAGGGCGAAGAACCGGCAGAACAAACACCTCACTACTCAACCTACATTTTGACCAAGGGCATCTAACCTTTCAAACACTCATGGTCTCTGTCCCTGGTTCCGATGGTGTTGTAGCACCAGCAGCGGCAATAAAAAGGGCTCATCAGATTCTACCAATTCCACCTTAGTTCTTGATGCTAACGCTGCAAGAACGGAAGAAGCATGGTATCGATCACCTAAACACTTCTCATCTCTCTCTCTCTCTCTCTCTGTTTTGCTTGATGCGTTTCGTTTGTTGTAGATCTGTGCGAAACCATCGGCGCATGACCCGGCCACCTTCCGAAGTACACTACTGTGCAGGTGGTGCAATGTGATACAGGTGGGCGTTTTTGCGTTCTTCCAAATGAAGAGTAACGCTAACCTCCACAAACGCAAGTAAAGACAGTGAGTAGGGAAGGGGAGGAGGTGTTTTTTTGCAGCCAAAAGATGCAACAGAAACAATTCATCGTTCACTGTACCGCGCCGAGAGGAAATATCGAAACGTAAACATTCCCCCAAATGTGTGCATCCGTGGGGATGAACTCGGATGGATGGAAAGGAGAGGGAAAAGCGCAGACCCACCATGGTATATAAAGACCTATCACTAGGGCTGGATCGTATGCAGTGGATGTTTCACTTTCTTTCTACAAACAGGCTGGTCTGGTGTTCCGGTTGTGCGACTAACAAACTCGTGTTGGGAGTTTTTGTGATTTGAATAGAAGCCACAGTGCACAGTGCAAAGGGCAGAGCTTGTGTGGAACGCTTTAAGTTGAAGAATCGTTTCGATTAAAATGAAGCTTTTGGTGAGTGTTACAGCATACAAACAAAAATGGACATTAAAAGAGTGAACTTTAACATGTGGAACTGTAACGTGCCGTGTGTCATATGTTAGCACTCGTGAAGTCATGTGGAACGAAGTCAAATTTGCATCGAGACAATACGGATCCGTTGCATCATTTGCTTGGAAACGATCGTTTACAAAACGGACGACTCCATTATACAGTTTACGTGAAACTGATGCATAAATTCATTCATCGTTTCCCTCTCTACAGATCGTACTAGCGCTGGTGGCATCCGCCTACGGGTATCCGCAACATGAACATCACGATCATCATGAACATCACGAGACAAGCACCTACATCCCCATCCTGAAGTACGATAAACAGCAAGGCGAAGATGGCAGCTATAGAACCATGTAAGAAGATCGACAATAATCCCAACCCATATCCTGTCGTTCTCTCAACATTTCTTTGATCGTGTATCTAACCCTAACAGCTACCAGACGGGCAATAACATCGTACACGAAGAGTCCGGATATTTGAAGGACGCTTCGGAAGATCATCCCAACGGTATTTTGGTGCAGCAAGGTGCCTACTCGTACGAAGCCCCCAACGGTGACGTCATACAGGTGCAGTACACTGCCGATGAAAATGGATTCCGTGTGCAGAGCGATAGCCTGCCCACTCCTCCCCCAGTACCGCCGGCAATCCAGGAAGGCCTAAAGGAAATCTACGAAGGTATCAAGCGTCGGGAGCAGGAAGCCAAAAACAATCCCAAGTACGCGGAGGATGAAGCCAAGCGAGCCCAGCTAGACTACAACGGACAGTACTACAACCAGTAGGCTGTAAGCTCGGCAACCAGAAAGCGACACTGTCGGCTTCGTTCAATGAAGATCCTGCCGTGTCTAGTTTTGCCCTTAGTGTGTAACAATTAACGGAAAACGTTTGATGAAGCGTTTTCGTTCAGTAGATTTCCTGTCAAACATATTTATAATATTTTAGTCGCACGCCTTTGCTACGAAGCGTGGGCTTTGTGTGGGCTGCTGGCTGCGTTGCAACGTCACGATATTCATGACCAAACTTCTTCACTGCCGACCGAATATCACGTTCATGACAAAAGCAACCAACATTAGACTGTGATTACCTACGTACTTCCAGAAGGAAATGTTATTGAGCTGTTATTGGTTTGTTTTAATAAAATTGTAGCAAAAGTGTAGCTTTTCGTATTTCGGTTTATTTTTATCACATCAAGCGGTGGCTAGACTAAAGTTGAGGCAAGCGCGATCTTATTTTTTTTATGAGCGAACTGTCAAATTTCGCGCTCCTGATTTCGCGCTCCGATCCTGCATTGCAGGAAAAATGAAGCGTTCGCGCATTGATCGCGCTTGCCTCAACTTTAGTCTAGCCACCGCTTCAGACATTTTAAACGTGTTTGTAGATTTTAATTGCAACGACCAGCTCAGGTGTAGTATTGGTTCCAATATTTGTTTAGTTAAAGTTAGATAAATCGTATAAATAATAGATACATTCAGCTGATCTTAACAACACAAGAGAGAAACTGAGACTGTATACGAACGTTTGTAATCCCAGTACTCACAGACTCCTGTGAAGCGGTGGCTAGACTAAAGTTGAGGCAAGCGCGATCTTATTTTTTTTATGAGCGAACTGTCAAATTTCGCGCTCCTGATTTCGCGCTCCGATCCTGCATTGCAGGAAAAATGAAGCGTTCGCGCATTGATCGCGCTTGCCTCAACTTTAGTCTAGCCACCGCTTGAGACATGGAATCTTTCCAAAAGAAATGAATAATTCCTCATAGCTCCGTTCGATAGAATTGCTGTAGATTGCTCTTGTCATGAAAATGACACCGGACAGTAAAGCTCATATTATCTTTTTAAGTTGAACGGTTTCAAGTACCGCTGCAGCAGGCCAACAGGTACATGAGTAAGTCCCTCTTTGGTACTACATCCTTGAGAAAACTTGGTATTACCTGTCGTGATTCTTGCTCCACATTTATGTACAATTTTACATTAACTTGTATTCTTTCGACCATCCGCTATACGCTCTGATTTCACAAGACTGATTTCTCGCTCGATTTGCGATTTGCATTTCATTTGCAAAGATCATGTATAACTATCATTTCCTCATCTCATTCCCTACATTACCTATGTGACTTCCATGCCTTGATTTATCCGTACTTGCAATCGGCGCAACTACCGTAATGTTACTGTCCCGTCCGGATGTAAAATATGTACAAGAGTAGAAAAATGGGCGGGGCGGCTCGGAGGTGTATACGATAACGGCGCCGGTCTTCACATGGCAGGACCGGGGTTCGAATCCCGGCGGACCGCCTCCCCGTACGCAGGACTGACTATCCAGCTACGGGTAAAACTAAGTCATAAAGATCTAGCAATAGCAGGCCAAGACCTCACGAGGTTGTAATGCCAAGGAAGAAGAAGTAGAAAAATATGTAAATATGTTAAAATATCTGGAGACAAACAGCATCAACGCAAAAGCTGTTCCATCGACAAATATGATTTTAAAATGTAAAGTTTAAATCGAAAATTTGAGAAAAACATGCTCATAAAAAGAAATAGAATAAATTTAGCTTCAAAAGAAACAAACAGTTCGTTGATTCTGAATAAAAACAACATAAGCAACCAAAAATTCTCTCGCTTGTTCAGATATCTCCTTTGCCTATCCGCACTGTGTAGAAGCACTCTAACTGCGGCACATGCGTTTATATCGGGTAGTTGCGCACTGCACGTTTCCACTCCCGAAGATTGCCGAAGTTTGACAGACAGACGGTACGACCCCCTCCTCTCTTTCTAGCTTTTCTGCGTTTGTTGTGAATGATCCTGCATCGCGCGAGGTAAACAAGCACCATGCCGTTGTGAAATTCGTAGTGTGCGCGCAATTAAGTACACGCGACGAGCGTTGACGTTAGCCGTCACCGTTCTGCTCGCTGCTAGCAGGCCGTTTTACCTTACATAATATGAAAGAACTTGACCCAAATACTTGCGCTACCCGTTCGCTATGTTGTTCCTGACAAAAGCACCGAGCTCGTTCTGCTTGCTAAAGCGTAGTTGCTCGTGTCCCGTGATACATGGTGCCCGATTGTACAGTCCGAACGCTCCCGCCACCGCCACCAATGCCGCTACGCCCGTTTCCGCGGTCGGAAAAACGCCCGTCGAGTTGTTGAAGGAAAAGCTGAACCAGGGGGAAATCCAGCCCGACCCGCACCAGGCCCGTGTCACCGATGCGTTGCAGGTAGTGTATGACAGTATTAAAACGTACAGCCCACCTAAACCGAGCACTGGCATAGGGAAATGGTTCAGCTTCGGCAAGGCCGAGAAGGCGATGGACGCTCCCAAAGGACTCTACATCTACGGCAGCGTTGGCGGTGGCAAAACCATGCTCATGGACATGTTTTACGACTGCTGTGCGGTGAGTTTGCCGAAGGCCAGCGGACACGTTCGGCATGTGTGAATAGTGAACGGTGATTGGAGTAGGGATAACCCCGCCATATGGTCCATTTGCTTCTAGATTGATCGAAAGCGACGTGTGCACTTCAACTCCTTCATGACCGATGTGCACTCCAAGATACACGACATCAAATCGAAGCACGTGCGGGATGCCAGCAACAGCAAACCACAACCGTTCGACCCGATTAAGCCAGTTGCTGAGCTAATTACTGAGGCCTCGTGGATGATTTGCTTCGATGAGTTTCAGGTATGCATGATGTGTGTGGTTTTGTCAGGTGCTGCGAGACAGTTGACCTATCGCCTGAGTCAGCTGAGAACGTAAATAATCGCTCCCTTATCACTATTCGCACTTTCTTGCCGTGCTAATCACCCCTTGCCGCCCATGCTCCTCCTCTCCTCACCAAGGTTACCGACATCGCGGACGCGATGATTTTGAAGCGGCTGTTCACTTATCTCTTCAATAACGGTGTGATTGTGGTGGCCACCAGTAACCGTGCCCCCGACGATCTCTACAAAAATGGGCTGCAGCGTAGCAACTTTGTTCCGTTCATCGGGGTGCTCAAGAATCACTGCAACATCGTAACGCTAGACAGTGGCGTTGATTACCGAACGGCGGCGCTAAAGGGGGAAAGTAAACATTACTTTGAGTAAGTTACCCGTAAGCTAGACGAAGATCGAGAAAACGTGTGAGACAAAGGTTGTGTTTTTGGTTTGCAGTAAATCCCAAGGCGATGCAAACGCTTCAATGGACAAGCTGTTCAAGGTGCTATGCTCGCAGGAGAACGATATGATACGTCCCAAAACGTTTACCCACTTTGGTAGGAATATAACGTTCGCGAAAACCTGCGGCCAGGTGCTGGACAGCACATTCGAAGAGCTCTGTGATAGGGTAAGTGAAAATGGTGATTTGGTTTCAATATCCAGTACAAATGAAAATTTTTTATTTCAGCCCCACGGTGCTAGTGATTTCCTACAAATAGCACAATTCTTTCACACGGTGCTAATACGAGATATTCCTCAACTTAACCTGAAGCTAAAATCCCAAACGAGACGGTTCATCACGCTGATCGACACGCTGTACGATAGTCGCGTAAGGGTAAGTACGGCCGCCACCGATCCCAAACTGGTGAGACAATCAATCAACTTTCTATGCTTACTATGTCCATTTATTAGTTGGTCGTATCGGCCGACGTACCGTACAAGTATCTGTTCTCCAACGAGGCACCGGACGATATGCACACCTCCGACGAGCATCGTATGCTGATGGACGATCTCAAAATTACCAAGGATTCGACGGACGCGGCCTCGAACATTTTCACGGGTGAAGAAGAAGTATTTGCTTTCGAGCGTACGGTATCACGGTTGGCCGAGATGCAGTCGGCCGAATACTGGACGCTCTGGGAGAAACATCGCTAGGTAGACCAATTATTCGAATTGAGGTGTAAATTGACAGTGTACTACGACGAAACTGTGTACTTAAAATTGCTTTAATAAGTTGTGTAAATAAGGATGAGTCCGTATTGGTTTTGGTAGGCAATTTTGAAAAACCAGTCGAAAAAATAAATTATCTTATTTATTATTGCTTATGCTGCAATCCAAAACGCTTTTGTTTTCTTCAGTTAGAAAAGGTGCAAAAACTTGCATGTAATTTGCATACTTTCTGATAATGTTTGTAAACGGTTGAAAACGGTAAACTGTTGTTTTCAAAAGACAGCATTCGCAAGTGACAGCCTCTTGTGGAAAACTGCCCATTGACAGCACACACTGTGCCAGCATTGGTGTTTTGACGTGGATTTTGTTTGTTGTTAATCTTTCGAACACCCTTTCCTACGAGAAGGCGACTGAGAGAAAAGCCAGAAACAGCTCTGTATATTTGCTTTTTCCTATTCATTATTGAGCTAGTGTTAATATATCATTCGCTGCATACGGTCTAAAATGGCAGGAGAAAAGTATTCTATCCTGCTTCCAACGTACAACGAACGGGAAAATCTTCCGATCATCATATGGCTGATCGTGAAGTACATGCAAGAGGCGTAAGTGTTTGTTAAATGTTCCAATTGCAAATAGATACAAACTGCCAACGTTGCTTTATGAAACTTTTTTTTTTAAGAAAAATCAACTATGAAGTGATCGTCATCGATGATGGCAGCCCGGATGGTACGCTGGAGGTAGCGAAACAGCTGCAAAAAATTTACGGTGAAGATCGCATCCTTCTCCGACCGAGGGCCGCAAAGCTGGGCCTTGGAACAGCGTACATTCACGGCATAGAGCACGCTACAGGAGATTACATCATTATCATGGATGCTGATCTGAGCCATCACGTACGTATTTGAACCGCTGACGTGACAGCGATCGTTCAACGGTTTCGTGTGTCTCATCTTCCGAAAACCGGTTTCTAATGCGTGTTTTCCACTTCCAGCCCAAATTCATTCCACAGTTTGTAGAGCTGCAAAAGAAAGGTGACTTTGACATAGTTTCGGGTACCCGATACAAGGGTTCCGGTGGTGTTTACGGGTGGGATTTCAAAAGGAAGCTGATTTCGCGTGGAGCCAACTTCCTTTCCCAATTGCTGCTGCGACCGAATGCATCGGATCTTACCGGATCGTTCCGACTGTACCGCAAAGAAGTGCTGAAAGAGCTGATTTCTCGCTGCACTTCGAAAGGATACGTCTTCCAGATGGAAATGATCGTCCGAGCACGCCAACTGAACTACTCCATCGGAGAGGTGCCTATATCGTTTGTGGACCGTGTTTACGGACAGTCCAAACTTGGTGGGTCAGAGATAATCCAATTTGCTAAAAATTTGCTGTACCTTTTCGCCACCACGTAAAAAAAGCTTCCTTCCAATTTCACGACCATTTTCGTTGTCATCATCAATAAACCAACCACACGAAGGCGCATGGTATGAAGCCGAGAATCAGTCGTACCTTTTCAACAATCGTGTTTCCACCACTCGATCTCGCTCTAAACCATGATAAGCTACCTCATACACAAACGACCGGTTCCGTTCCTTCGATCACTCGCGCATTTAGTGATGGGAAGAGGAATCGTTGGCGGACGATTTGCCGTACTGCTTTTCCCACCAAACGACGTATTCTTCCTTGCGTTTTTCGCGCCGTGCAAAGTAATCGGGGAACTGTGCCTTTTCCAACGGGTGCCAATAATCCAGAACCCAATCCGGAGGAATCACTTCACGTTCGAACGCAACACCTCCCGGCGACATCGGGACTGCAAATTAAGGAATGGGAAAAACAATCGTCAGTTAAAGGTATGAAACTGATCACACCATACGTGTAACCGCATCCGTACACTTCTTCGGCTGGTAGTGCTGCTTTTCGAACAATTCTTTCTCGCCATCGGCCACAAGTTGCGCCACCTTTGCCGGATCCTTCTCGTTCCTGTGCTGATCGAAGCGTGCTCGCATCAACGTTGCCTGGTAGCGGAAAATGTGTCTGTAAACGAAAACAAAACAGGTACATTCGAGCGTTTGTTTTGAATCCACTTCACACACGGTATACAGGAGCCGACGGCAGTACAATTACATAAGCTGCACTGCAAGAAACATTGCTGTACCAGTGTACGCGTTGAGCGATGTGTCTTACCGTCTATCGTACCACGATTCCAGATTACGCAGCGACTTTTTGTACAGCGTGCAAACCCGTCGCGTATGGGCCAGTGCCGCAGCGGTCGGTGCGGACATTTTTATTTCCGGAAAACTTCGATGCGAGCAAGCAACTTGGTCCGATTTTGGGTTTTGCTTTGATAAAAATGACAAATGGCAAGTGTTTTGACGTTTGTTGTCAGTGCCAGGGTTGGATTGCGGAGAAAACCTTTGCACAGGGTGACTCAGTAAAAATACTGTGAGCAAAAGTACAAAAACAAAAATTCGACACATTACGTTATTCACGTAATTCTATAAAATGTAGATAAGTGTAAGTAGACTCGCCAGGCTCCGGTGGGCTGGTCATGTCACGAGATTGGCACCACACTACCCAGCCCGTGACGTCCTTTTGGGCCGACCATATTGAAGAGGAGGCGTGGTACGCCCAAAATGAGTTGTAGTGATGGCGTTGATTCGTGACCGGTATCACGATTTTTTGCAGCAGGCCAAGACCGCGAAGTGGTTGTAGCACCAGATATATCCAGTAAGTAAGAATATCAATTCTCATAAAGATTCTCAAATGTGACACACTACCATAATTCTATTTGTGTGATTATCCGCCAAGATATATTTCATTGGCCTCTTGTCTCCTGCATAAGATCTAGGATTCGCTTAAGATCGAGCGCAGTCGTCTGCCAATCCAATATTTTGACCTTTCTGACCAGCACACGCCTTGCAGGTGTTTCTGGCTTCCTCGGCCCTAGTTATTCATCCGTAACTGATTAGCCAACTTACCGGATGGGATTTGAAACCGATCCAGTCATATAAAAATGGGGCCCTCTCATAAACCATCAGGCGGCCTCATCAACTCAATTCAAGTGCTTTGTACAACAACTTGATTGATCCTTTGATAAGCTTCTGGTCCAAAGCAGAACCTCAAACCATTGAAACAAGATGGTAAGATTGGCCGGAACTTATTGCTTCACATTGCTTCAAACTAACTATTGCTGTCATACACGGCAGTAAGATCAATGAAGATAATGTAAGAGAGCTGCTCCACCATCTTCTCGAAAAATTACCTCAGGTTGAAGATCTGCCCGCATTCATTTACTCACCAACCAATCAAAGGAACATAAATACAACGTATGTACTAAAATAAAACTCCTTAAACTTTATTGTACAAATTCACAGTCCCAGTTTGGTGAATTTGGTGCACAAACTTCATTCTATTGCTATAGCCTCTTTCGGTTCTTATTTGCCTATATGGACGCCAACATGCACAATTAAAACCTTACTTTGGTTACAACGGTAACTCAGCACGAACAATGATAGCTTTCTACTATGGACACCCGCTGGTTGTTTTTATATTTGATGTATTTTATATCACATTTTCATAAAACGGCGACAGCGCATTAATCATCAATTGCGCAGTAAACCTACTGCTTGCCTGTCTCTGGCAGCAATATTACCAATCAACACTGATATGATGTGTTTCTGTTCAATTTAATAGCAATTTAAGTTTGTTGTGTTTTTAAAGATTGCGCCTTGGTTCTAAAACTATCTTGTGAGAAAATAAAACCATTATAACGAGGCTACACGAGAAAAAGATTGTAGATTTGAGTTGTTAAGTTTGAAAGTTTAAGAGTACATGCTTGGAATTCTATAACTTCTTTTGGAACGTGAAGTGAAGAATGAATCTTCACAATTATCCTTTACAAAATAAACACACAACCATAAGGTAACACGGTTTAAACATTAGCACGGGAAGCCAATTAAACTATTTTCTTTACAAAATTTTGCACACACAAAACCAAACTATCCATTTGTCTTTGCTTTTATCACCTTATCATTGTATCCCTGATTCCGGACGCGGTTTTATGTTTCCATTCTGCTTTTAATTCCCGTTTCCTGCCACTACTGTATTGTCGGACTAGCTTCACATGTTTGTAGCGAAACTCTAAAAACGTAAAAAAATAATCAAAATATATGTCTATGTATGTTTGTTGTACTCATTGTAGTTCCGTTTTGGCCTAATAATCTCACTTTAATACCGGCCCCTCCCGTCCAATTCGCTTCCTCGACTAATGAACAAGATTCTTGGCGGATTAATCTTATCGTATTGCACAAATGTCGCTTCGATAAAATAAAACCGGATGGTACACGTATTTCGTATTGGGCTATCCTACTGGTGTTCATTTTACATCACCTAAAAGTGTGCCAATTCATTTACAAATAAAAAGTGCTCTGTTTGGTTGCAAAATCAACAAATGTACTTAATATTAATGAGCCAATAAAACTGCGCTGCACTAGACTGCGTCGTATTGCACATTCCGACGCTTAATTATCCACGGTTCGGAAACAGTGGCTGAATCATTTTATGGCACCTGTCCAACGTTGTGCGTAACGTATCTCCGCTGTCGATCACGAACGGTAAACAAATCAAACCACGAGTACTGGCAAATGCCCACCGCGTACACTGCACCGGTCCTACAGGAAAGCACAAGTCAACACCAGAATCAGTACGCTAACGGGAAAGATGATGTAGATGGCCATTCGTGGATGGCACGTCGATACGAGCAGCGTAATATCGTCCTCCTCGTGCTCGATACCGTCCCGGGTCGGTACCTCCACGATCACGCGCTCGTTCGACCAGAAGGTGATCGGGAAGGAACAGTGCGTACTGTTAATACAGCCCTTCGAGTCCGATATGTTCGAGTACTGGAACGTCGGCTTGTAGATGTCAAACATCGCATGGATGTCGTTCTGCACATAGTCGTTATCGCTGTAGAAAATGTAATAGTAATACCCGTCCGATACTACCTCATGCTTTGTGACGGTATGCGACGCACCCTCGAGGTACTTTACGCTCTGGCACGATTTGCTGGGAGGGAAGCTGTGCGCTAGCAAGATATCACCATCGTAGCAGGATAGTAAACTGTTCTCGAAGCTCGATACCGAGTCGGACGTGTTGTTGGAATAGTTCACTGCCGTTCCGCCATGATTGATCGCACGATCGTACACCAGATCACGTCTCCGGCGACGACGCTTTTCCCTTTTACCGTTCGTCTGCTGCTGTTCTGACCGGTCCACACTGTCCGGGTGTACAATCTGTTCCTGGTCCTTCGATGCGACCGTGTCCGATTGCTGCCGATGGCCAGTTTTATTGTGACTGTGACGCCTCCGATGCTGCACACTACCGTCGTCCACGGATTCCTCCGCCGAAGGTCCTGCCTCGGTTGCGCGGAAGTTGCGATACTTCTTGACGAGATTTTCGGTCGTACTGGTGGGCACTTCGGTGGTCGTGGTGGTCGTTGTTGTGGTCGTGCTGGCGGGTGTTTGTACATTCTTGATCGTGACGGACACCGGACGGCCAATGCGTTTGGTTGTGGCGTGATGCGCTTTTCTTCCCGAGGTGTCGTATGATGCAGTTGTCCGCTTGTCCAGCTCGTTGGCTGTGGTACGGGCGTGCTGTGTACGGGTTTCTTTAGAGGTGTGCACACGATGCAGCATCGAGGCAGATTCTTCCGGCGAAAGGCCCTCTTCCGTTAGGTCTTCTCCACCTTAAAATAACAAGTTGCACAAACAAAACCAAACATCAGGTCGAATTTAGCCGAATCAAGCCAATAACACTCGCTTTCTTACCATGATTTCCATCGGCGGGTAAATTGGGCGATCCCTTCAGCTCACCCGAATATTCGATAAACTCGGCGGCCGATTCAAAAGTGACCAGCACCTGACCGTGCTCCTTGTTGAGGTAGTTATCGATTTTGTTGCTATTGTGCTCGAGCAAACCGCAGGTACGCAGGTTTCTTTCACCCTTCACCACCAGGATGCGGGACCCATCGTACCGCGAGCAAACTTTCAGTGCTACCGTGGCACCTTTCAACAGATAGAACCCCCAATACTCGAGCGTATCATCCGGCAGGGACATGGATTTTTTCAACCGAATATGTTTCCTGTTCTTCGACACTTCCGGTTCATGGTCCAGCTGGAACGCATTGAAGGTGCTGTTCATCTGTAGCGTATGCTTTTGGCAGAACACGGACGAGATTCCATCACGGATTTCGATAATGTCTGATTCGGCGATCGGATACACGACGTCCGCAAAGACCGTGTGTCGCAAGTAGAGCGGTAGAATGATTAGCGATGCCGGTAGGATAGCGGTCAGGATGCAGAATGCAACCACCCGCTTGACGCCGTGCATGCTTTTGGTCTCTGTGGGAATAAAAAGCGAAGCAAATGCATTAATACAGATGGAAAAGTATTTCGAGCGAGCTAAAGTTAAAGCTTATTTCCACATTAACCACCACCGCTGACGAATAAGGATGAATAGTTACAGTAAAATGAGTTATTTCCTACGCAAAGAAACCTATTGCCCTGTGGTAAATCAAAATTAACGATCCACAAAAACTGTGCCATCATCAAAAAAAAATCCAAATAGCAAAGCCACGTCCCAATCATGCACCATGGATTTTTAACTGCGCGATAAGACAAACGTCCCGTGTATACGTCGGTGGTATAGACCACAGATCTACTAATGACTTCATTTTGGACTGTGGCAATATAATGCGGTTATCATCATCAGAAGATCAGCAAACCAACAGCCAACGGGAACGCAGTCTTCGAAAGGCGTCATCACATGACGCCTCCTGATGGTCCACAGAAAATCTTTTGTAATCAAATTCCGTGTGTGTGAGTTCTGCTGCTCCAAAGCCTTTAACGTCGGTGGTGTTAGAGTAATTGAACCGCAGGCGTGATGGTTATTTTAAACCGCATTATAACACGCACGTGGTAGCACAACCAGGCCATTTCCTGCGTGCCGGAGGTGCATGCTTTGTTCATGATCAAACCGTTCCCACCTTTAGGAAGCGAGATGGCACGAGCAATGTATCATCATTTCTTGCTTAATGATCTCGTTCGTTCCGTCTACGCAGTCGAATGGAGATAGAGCTCCTAATTGAATGTTATCACACAACGAAACCACCTGTCTGTCACACATGGGGATCCAATGTTATGTGATTGCAATACACAAGTGCTGTATTTTACTCCCTCAATGGCGGTTATTGTTCATACCCACTTGAAGCAAAGCCATTCAGGATTGCATATGTTGGTAAAATACGTAATTTATACAGAGAAGAAGCACAGCAAGTGACAAATATGTCGCTGGCAGAACACGGAAGACAGAGCTTATAAGCCCTGCCAACCGGTATTGATGACAACCTTTTGAAATTATGAACCAATGAAATTATGTAAAAGGCTTCATAACAGAGAAGGTTGAATACAATGTTTAAACTACACATTTTACTTTCCGAAACGACATGCTACTTCAATCACGCGCTTGTTAAATACTTGCCTCGCTGCCTTCACCGACGGCTAGCTCAGGTTTCATGGCGGCAAGGCCCATTCACCAGCAGTTCTCTACCAGGAAAAGGGCTTTGTGATGTACTTGTACCATACACATACTTGTGCAAAAGTTTCTGTTTCCAACGCCGGGTTTGATAGCACAAACGCGAAGGTCGTGGAAAGAAAAACATCATCACCCGACACCATCGCTGCGTACTTGCGCCCTTGACCATGGGCATAAAAGCAGGGGCACTATTATTTATAGCTTGAACGTGTGCCAAAATTATGAGCCCATTCCGTTACATTGTCTCTTTTGGATGAACGGGGTTTGTTTGTTGTTCGTCGATGGAAAAAGCCATCCTCACCCATCCTGCATCGATTAAATTTTCTTGCTACGAAAGTTTATATGGTGATATGGACCGGGGACGGTTTTTACTGTGTGCGGAAAAGGGTTCGGCAGCTGCCAGTTGCCTCGTTTTCCAAGGGTCCTAATCTTCCAGAGGGCCTTATCCTCCAAGATGGTTTTTTTTTACAGAAAACCTCCTCATAAATCTGGACTTTGTCTACCAAAAGACATCGAAGTCCTCGTCGTGTAAGTCAGTTCTTTTACCAAGTGATATCTGTGTTTCATGGGAATTCATGGCCAAAAGGACTTCGTTTAGTAATAGATCCTGTAGTCGGAGAAGTCTCGTCGTCATGTTCAGAGCAATTTACGCCATATGGCCCTAAGTCTAGATTCGCCACTACTTCTTTTCCTGACATGTTTTCTCTAGGAACATCTAACAGTACCCAGGCTGCACGCTGCTGTGTACGGTTAATTTATCTTACCATAAGGGATAAAAAAATCCCGCATTTTCTACGTCGCTATCTTATTGTTGTTTTGTCAATCACGCTTCCATAATATCCGGGATGCTGTTGCTAAGCAGAGTATTAAGGATCTAATGTGTCGTCTCTGTGTAGACAATATTCAAATGCAACAATTGTTTCATTCGATTAAGTTTCCCGACCATTCCAATTCATTCGGTACGATCCAGTACAGCTAGCTGACCTGTATGATAAAACGGCGCCCAATGACCAACCTGACCACGCTTCTCAATAATAATAGTTCACGAAATTTCCTCAACCGCTCGCTAATGAAACGGTGCCCACCACGCTGTACACTTGTGGTTAAGGGTGGCGGGCGAAGTCAACGATGACAAGACAGCGTTTAGTGGGGGTTTATTTTTATCATCGAGCGCATCTTGTTAGTGTTTCATTGTGGAGCATCGTTGCCACATAAAATCATCATCATCCCCCGTACGGTGGTTGCGAGCTGCTGTTATGGGAATGTGTGTTCGGTATCGTTGTCGTTCGTAGAACCCACCCGTTTTTGAACATGGTTCGTTGAGCATCCCTCGCACAACCTGTTTAATGAAATGAAATCGATTCCTTCCACCCACTAGTGATATACGGCATGATGGTGATGATGATGATGATGCTTATTAATGCAACAAAATCACACGTTATTATTTCGTGCTTGAAAGTGTTGTTACAGAATCAGATTATATGCGACATATGTTAAATACGAGGTGTTACACAGTTCTAAATAAAACACTTTTTGGGTTTTTGCTCACCGAATTCATGCATCTCACTGTGCTTGGTAAACTTTTTTTTCTTATCGAAATTTAATAAGTAAATACACTGCACTGCATTCCACAGTAACTCATGAAGTATATATAGAAATTGTGGAAATTCCCTGACTTCTCGTTTCGACCGATACAGTACTGAACGATACTACACCGAACCAGGAACGTAACACACCTCTACGTTTTCACTCTATTTGTTCCCAGCGAGGAACAAACACAAGAATAGGGCGAGATGATAATGTCTTCGAGTCTGCGATATCTGCGGCTGTCTTATCTCCACCACTATATCAGTCACTACAGTACGTCGTTGGTGTCGTACAAAGCGGACAAACGTTCCCCGGAAGGTATGAACGGTACTCGACTACATCATTTTCATTCGTTTAAAAAGAACATCACAACTACCTGCTGTACTAGCACGTTTCACGTTTCGATTGATGCTGCGAGGATGTACGCAGAGATAATTCCTGTTATTGATTGAGCTTTTCCACAACCGCTTCCGTACTGTGGCCACTACGGGCAGTATCTCACGAGGAAAACGCTAGCGCCCCGCAAGCAAACAAAGCCACCCCTTTTCCATTGCTTTGTGCAGCAGCTACACTAGCCCGTGTACCGTGGTGCTTGGCTCCGGTGTCGTGAACGTTGCTGCTCTTTATCTCCTAGCTCGTAGCCGATGCGTTCCACGCGCACCACGTATTGCTGCACCATTTCACGGGAACGTTTCCCTTCACGCCACTACTACGCACGCAACGCGCAATACATTAATTTGTACAATGGCCAGTACACAGCACTTGTTCGTAGAAATAATCGGATTAACAGAAAGGTGCTAGGTGTAGTTAGCCAGAAAGGGGAAAGTACGTACGCAACGCGCAACTAAGAACTGATCCGATTGTTCGTCTGCGCGTGGTGGACAAGAGTAAAAAAAGATCCAATTCCATATCGCGTGGTTTTCAAAACAAACCCCATTCTCCCCACTGCCACCCTTATTTTCAGCCCTTGTGAAACGAGCTGATTTGACAGATCGGTTTGACAGCTTGGAACAGGGCTGCTTCGCAAGCGACATTTGAAAAAAGCAATATTTAATGAAACGGTTATTTTGAAATTAAAGCGAAGAAAACTGTTTTCGTTTTTTACTGTACAAAACGAATAAATTCTAATACTTGAGAATCATAATGTTTTGCTCAGTTTTTCCTTGATTCTTTTTTATAATTTCCAGTATGTTTAATAAGCATAAGGATAGCAAGGATAGTCAGGTTAGAAAAAAACCATTGGCGATTAAATTAAACATATTATTTGAACAAATTGTTAGAAAGCATCAAGATATACGTGATCAATAATATAGTAAGCAAGAAGTAAAGAATTTCAATTGTGGAGAATTTAGTAGACAAGCTATTCTAGTTGATCTTCTTCGTCCTTTATAGCACTATACATCTACAGAGGAGATGGCGTGGCATTTCTTTTTTCGTCTGAATAGTTTGGTAACCTAATGGTAACGGCACCAACCCGTGACATGGCAGAAACGAATATCGAATCCCGTCGGAACCGTTCTCATATGGGTGAAATCACGCCAATAGACGCTGGGGACCACAAACCATACTGTCTATCGGAATCTACGGCAAATACTAAGTGTGTAGAGCTAACAAAAACTACCACCACTGTAAGTATCAAATCAAATGTTAAATGTTATTATTCTAAAAATCTATCCCCGCTTACATTGTCACTTTTCGATGCACTTGGTTGTGGTATATATTGCTACCCAGCTCTTTTATTACCGACGATTATCCTTATCATAGCGCTTTGGACATCACAAAGCTACTCCTAATCAAAACGGAACCCTATTCGAGATAACTTCGTCGTTGCGTTCAAAGCAGCTCCCGATCACGCCCCAACAACATCCATCGAACATATCGAATTCTGCTACCGAGCCCGACCCGTTCACGTTTGGACCATCCGTACCACGGCGGTTGCATAATACGTCACTGGGTTATCATTGCTGGATCACGCATGAACGATACGGGAACATCTTTTGTGTGTATGTTGTTTTTTTCGCACAATGATAAACCCGATCATTGGTGACGGTTACTCATAAAATTGCAAAATAAATGTCTTCCATCGATAAATATGGTCGATTTAAATTAATTAAGTCGAACGAAATGCCTAGCATTAGAACCGACGTATGCAAATGTGCTTGAGAACAGGATTTCCGTGTCGCCTTCGCTGCGGGAGTTAGCCATTTAGCATCCATAATATATCCTTGCCGACGATGGTACACAATGTGCGCGATCTGTTGCCGTGTGAAACAGCGTCAGCAATGCTGCTGCACTTTATATGCGTTCGGGTTGGTGAGACTCAGAACTCACGTAAACAAAATTTTTGCGTCTCGCCGATTCCGTCTGGTTCACATTGCCGCTTCTAACCAGATGACTCAGAGACTGGACCAATAACACACTTAGTGAAGCTGAAGCGCAAAATGGTACGAACGCTTTGGATAAGTTGACTATAGCTTGATTGCACCTAACAAGTGCTCTTTAACGCAAACACCGTCCGCGATGAAAACGGGAGGCTCTTCAAAACAACGCACCAACGCAACGCGATTCCTCACCTCGGGGATTGTTTGCGATGCAATAATTTAGCCCATGACTTTCTCCTGATGCAAACAATTCTCAATCTCCACCAGCCATCATAGGAACTTGTCACCACCCAGCTATTCACTTGTGTTTGTACTATGGAGAGCGTTTATTGTGGGATTGTACATATAGGGCTTACGATTGAATAGGTCACATACATAGTTCATACACGATCTTAAACATTTGCAAATAAAAACGATCCTATTTAGAATACTATTACTCTAAAAATACTTACTATTTAACCGCTGCAAGGAATTGTATTTGTACACATGGTAGTACGCCACGTTGTCGGCGTTGTTCACATACCGAAGCCGCTTGTTTTGCGCCATTTTCACCTGTGTTCTGCTCAACCGTTAAACACTCTTACATTAAACGTTTTCACACACTTAAACACACGTGCATATTCTGAACCCGATTCCTTATGGCACTAAAATCACATATATTTAGAGTATTTCACAGAATGCAGTAGCTCAAACATACAGGCACAATAGAGAATAATCCTTTTTCCACTTATTAGATGACCTTTGTTTTTAAAATCTCCGTACGATTTGATGCAAATTAACCCAAAACAAAAAATCGTCACACAAAACGGCGCCTAAAAACACGCGCTGCTAAATGGTTGATAACGAGTCGCGCGGCCGACGCAGAGAAGCACCGATTAGGTACTAAACGCGCGACTCCAAATCACGAAGGACCGCACCATACCGAACGCCGTTCAGACACCGTTTGCGAGTGACCCGCGGCGCATACGGGGCAAGCAGCTAGCGACCTGTCGTCGTCCGTTGAGGCAAAAGCATCGTCGATCGGTACAGCTGTTTCGGTACGAACGGAGGAGGAGAAACAAGGGAAAGGCGGTTTATTATCTGCCGTCGCTAGCATCCACCAACATCCCATCCCATCCACCCCGAACCCGGCGGCAATGTAATCGCACTTGTGTTGCGAGGGCCGCGCAGCAGGGATTGTGTGTTTACTTCGGCCACTAAACACAAGTAAACCGTTTTCAGATGCTTACCAAACTGTTTGGGCCCGTCTGTTTAGAGATAATGAAACGGCAGCTGAACCGGATATAGGCGAAAGGATCAGGATGTCTTTAGGGCAGCGATCAGCAGACATGTCCCTTTGGTACTATTTGCTGAAGTCTGAAATGACCCCCAGAATAGAACACAAACAGATAGGCAAGGGCGATAAATAAGAATAAACTATTTGCAATCTCACATCAAACAAAGAGACCGGCTGACGATGATAGCCGGCCATCAAACAAAACGCTCCGTATGTACATGCATAAGTGGCCATCGTTTTCTGTTTTCTTTGAGATTTGTGTCTGAGGGGTCTCGTTGCACAGACGGGACGATGGCGACGACGGTCAACAGCGCCAAGCCTGGAGTGATAAAATTATATCGTACCCATTTTTTTTTTTCAAACTTCCCCCGAAAAAGTGGAACGTTTCCGGGAGGGGCTAAAATTTGTCAGGCATTCGTTTAAAATAGCCTACCGTCCGTTTCACCAACCACCGCCATTAGGGTCTAGAGAAGGTTGTGAAGAATTTCAAGTAGTTTGGAGTGCGTGTGGCCTTCGCCCAGCCGAAACTTGATTTTGTGCGACGCAACAACAACGAGGAACCTTTGCTTTGGAAGGGATGCCCTATTGTTTGAGCGTATTTGTCGTAAAGGGCTTGAAGCAGGGTGTACACAGCTACCACAGACCTACGTCTGGTCACATTTGGTTCGGTTATGTGTAAAACATATGACTGTAACGATTTAAACAAAACGTTCTAACCGGTTCTGGCAGTGCTCAGTAAACTGTCGTTCAAAACACCACACCGCAAAATATGTTCTCGAATCGTATCAGACCAAGCGCTGTTGCCAGTTAGAGAATCCAACTCAGAAGAACAAAAAAAAAACAATAACCAATCGGAACTAATCGATAGATGACGGATATTTTTGGTTGCTTGCAATCTCGCTGCAGGTACACCAAATGGGATCATGATCTCATGACAAACATGCTGACACTATCTGGCTAGATGTAAGACAGAAAAGCGCTCCATTAAACACGTGTCGCGCTGCGTTTCATTAGCCCATTAGGTAGGACCTGATTGATCGATAGTATCGACACATCTTCGAACAATTGCTTTGGTAGTAATTTATCAGAAATAACGTCGTTAGGCAGGAAACGTTGTTTCGTTGGTGGTCTAAATTCACAGCACAAACAGCTGCTCCAACAAATGGTCTGTAAATCAGATGGTACAGTGATGGGAGCGTGAGTACACGACGTACATATGTTAGTGAGTTGTTAAACTTGTACCACTTATCAACCAAAACAAGGGTGGAACGCGCGTGGATTGGATGCCATTTACGTCGTTGCAGAAGATAGGACGACACAAATAGCGGCTTTCGTTGGGTTCTAAACCCAGCTGCAATTAATAATTTGATAATTGTTTACCGAATCAATTGAGGAAGATGAGATCGCCTACGTTACACCCCATAAAGTGCAGATTGTGTGAATACAGCAGACGATAAGACGCGTTGTTGCCTCTGCCCGACGTTAGCGGTAACGCACGATAAGACAACCTCAGAGGATGCTTTCACACGAAACACACACACACAGCATACAGCACGCGTATTTGGGAACTTAAATAATTACCGTCTTATCTAGCACCGAAAAGTGATGTGATTAAACAGTTGTAAATTGACTAACTAGGTTGCAAATAATGCCCAGTTTTTGTTGGCCCAATGTTACAATGTTAATGCAGCTCTTAATGTACCCCACATTGCTAGCGTTTTGTTGTTGTTGTTGATTGTATGATGAGCATTCTTTTAACACAAAAAACCCTGATATGTATTAACTACACGCTCCCTTACCATCTCTGCCTGCTAATCCAGGTAGTTCCTGTATTATTTCCTATTTACATGAATAAAGCTGATTTCAGCAAAACGAAACACTTGAAACTGAAGCAAGGGAAACGTGATTCCGCTTGGTTCGATTTCTCTATCGATGGGAGGATCACGGCTTATCGGGTACGGGATTAGTTTTGCGCTACATTTCACGTGATTATCACGTCTAGCGAAGGGGCGTGTAACGCGGATTCGTCAAGTGCACTTCAAAGTACACACGTTTCCATGTAGTTAATTAGGATGGTTTATAAAATGTAACTCATACTCATAGTCACAGTACTCACACAAGCATTTGAGACATATACTCTATTCAACACTTGCAAATGCCTTTAAGCCTCGTTTGAGAGGAAGTATTGCTCAGAAGGATTCGCATACGTGTGGACGGACTATCAAGAAGCCATTGCAATGACAAGGTCTGTAAGCTATACAATGATCGCATTCTTGTTCAACGAAATAGACTCGTCAGACTTCGGTGAGCTGATCATGTCTTGAGAATGGCACCAGACAAACAAACCTATAAAGCCTTTTTAGACCATCCCAATGGACAGAATAGGCCTCATACGCCCAAATTAAGCGGTAGTGATGGCGTGGAGAAGGACAGAGCAGCATTGAAGCTTCTAAGAAATAAAATAATAAAAAAATTAAAGAAATTAAAGTACTTTAGACAGCTCAACACAATTTTGCTCCATTCCTACAATAAAACAGACGTTGAAGTTGGCTAGCACGCTAGCCATAACTGTCACAAAAACATGTGCACATTGTTGGTTGCTCTTTCTGGGTGGCCTAGAGCAGTGGTCTCCGAACCCCCGCGGCCCATGAAATCCTCCCACCCAAACCCGCCCGTTTTCAATTGTGAATATTTTGATAGTTTTGTTCTCACTTCATCACTGTACTTTGTATCAGCAAGAGTTTACAGCAGATCAAAAGACTTATCGAATGATAAGATTATTATAAATTTATTTCAGCTAACCAACACACATCCTCACCGTACAAACCAATTATTTGTTTGCACATGATGAACTACCATTGTCCCTCAGCTGCGGACCCATGGTTTAGGCGATGAATATGTACTCCATCTTAGCTACAGGATAAGGTCATTAGCTGAAGGTTTACCACAGTTAAAAAATAGATTAATCGATACTGAGGTCAGTCGGGGATCTACTTTCATCAACAACGCGATTACCGCCAAAGAAAAAAAATATTTTGATTGTTTGTCACGTAGACGGCGATAATAGTGTCCATCGTATCCAGGATATTTTGCACTGTTTATACAGTTTGATCTGACCCATGAATTTAAATTTTACGAGAATAGTGTCAACGGAACAACAAAGTCTCGGATTTCCACATCAGTTGCTATCTCTTGTAACGGATATAAATATTTGTCAGTATTTATCTATCTAGATATTATTTGTAAAGTTTATGGTAAAGCGGCATGATCGTTAGCCTATCGGATGTAAATTTAGAGTACGAGCACACACAGCGTACATTCAGGAACCGAGGTGTAGAAATCTCCGGCCCGAAGCATGATTTATTATACTATTCATTAAATCGTGAAAATGGTTCATATCTTTGTGTACCGTTGCTAGTGCTGATCAACGATCAGGGTTTGAGTATCATATGAGTGCGTCGTATATTATAAGAGGATATATTTGTTATGTTCTGTTGCTTCTTCATTCCCCACTGCTACTCACTGTAACTACTGCTGGAACACTACCGGCAGACTTGAATGAAATTCGATTTCAATCCAAGCAAAAGTCCGTACCCCGGTAGCGATGCCCACTTGATGCAGTTGATCTCCAGGTAATCGTCGGGATCGAGTGGTAGACACAGTCTAATTCCTACACGATCTGCAATTAAAAAAAAAAACGCATATTAATGTTCAATATCAACCGTGTTTCATAGCACGTACCACTCGACATACCGTTCTGTGATACTGTTTCCGTTTCCGAGCCCTCGTTCGTATCGTTCGGAACATTCAGGCCGACGCCTATCCGCCAGCGAGTATCCTTATCGAGAATGTATGCGTACTTGAGATTTCGGCGGCACCGCAAACCAACGGCAACGTACCGACCGGATGGTGAGAAGGAAAGTGACACAAAGCTGGCAGTAAACTTGAATGCATAGATCAACTCGCCAAAGTTGTCCCGTCGGAGGCTTCGAATTTCTATGCGCATAAATGAAGGTATTTGATAAACGATTGGTGGAAAATCGGATCTAGTGTTCATCTTTAGTAAGCTTACCCATTTCATTTACGGAACGAAACCGTACGGAAGCAATGAACTGCTCGCACTGTGAGATGGCAACGTTCGAATCGTTGTTGATCAGACAGATGGTAATCACATTTTTCCAATCTGAAGACAGATAAATGAAGGTTATAGGGAAACATTCGAAAGAAAACTTTCGTTTCTTTGCTATACGTACCTTCCTTAAAATCAGGCAGATCATCCACGTCGCCTTGGAACGATTCTAGATCCCACGCTTGCAAGATGCAGTGTTTTTCGGGCGATAGAGGCGTTCCGTACAGCTGGGAAATATAGTCCCAGGTATCTGGTAGTTCCGATGGAGCGAGAGTATACAGCATGCGGCACACTTTGCGCAGCAGTTCGCCCACTAGGCTGAGATCGAATACATATCTAAGGAAGAAAGAGATTCGCTGGATGAAGGTAAACGAAACACGGCACCCGGGCAATTAACACTTACTTTATGTAGCTCTTATGGCCTTGGCAAATATAATTTTGGCATATATTTCTGAAGTAGATCAATGGTTGCGTTAACAATACAGCACCCGGAGACCACAACCGCTGACTGATTTCGGTTGTGATACAAAAGGAAGTGTTGTATGTGGTGCGTGTTAGCAGCCTGCCCTCTAGTGCATCGATTTTGCGGATCAGCGACATGAGCGTGAGATTGAGATTTGACTTCTGTGAAAAAACATAATAGGGCATCGTTTTAGATACAGTAAGAAAAGAATTTAAAGGGCGATTTTCATTCTCCCAACATTCTTACCGTACACTTATCGGTAGGGCTAACAGTAGCACAGCATCGTACTTCTCCCCGCTTGCGGTTGATCGTTTGCAATAGATGTATCCAGATAAGGCACTGCTTGTTCATTTCCAACTGTAGCAGATAATCGACATGCGTAGACAGCGTTAGCTCGAGCTTGTCCAACATCAAGCTAACGCTGCGCAGGAACGAAACCATCAGATACTCCGGTTCTACCTCCTCCACGTTTTTGCCCACGCCCGCCATCAGGTGTGTCTTTGTCTGCGTGATTCCGGTAATTAGCCGCAAATCCTGTGTCACGTGCAGGAACCGACACTTGCAATCGCTGTACATGCCGGTCGTGTACGTTTTGTTGTTGTTCCAATCCCAAAA
>KZ062151.1:33950-49260 GCA_002091835.1 Anopheles maculatus | reverse complement strand
GGGAGCTGTCATAGCGTTTTCGCGGCAAATTTGAAAGTGCGGTTTGCACAATTTTTAAAAATTAAGACCATTGTATAGCAATAATTCGGTAAAGATATACTGGACGCCCGATCATGTGCATTTATTTCCGCCTTTCGTTCACGATCGTTTATCTATTTCAAAAGTTTGCTACATTCAAAAGAGTCCTTGGAAGATATTTTCGAAAGAGCATCGTTGAAAACACTTTCTTTGGATCGTTCCGATATGTCGCTGTTCCGAATCGGAGCATCTTCATATTCGCTTGCCATTTTTGGTACTCGTACAACTGGACAATACCAATTGCTTCGTTTCTCCAAACCCCATCCATTGTAATAACAACGAAACTGTTCTCCATCGTTGAAGGTATAAAGGCCAGGCCACGTGTCCGATTGCCAGAACTGCATGCCTTGTTCCTTGCGTTCCCACCATCGTTCGGCTCTTTCCTGCAGCAACTCCTGGCTAAAACCGGTCACGGAACAATACACTCCCGAAAGACACCGGACGAGCGAAATGTTTGTATCCGAGCCATCGATGTGGCAATCCCTATGGGAGCTAATTTTACAAATCAGTGCTCGCAAAAGATTTTTCTCGACACCGTTAAATTTCTTCACGGTTTGCGAAACCGGTGCTTCGAGGTTGCCACGTAGAAACACCTGCAAACCTTCTGTAGCTTCAAGCTGCTCCAAGGTAATGTCTGGTAGCTCCTGCCACGGTTTGGTGCGTGGATTCTCAGACACCCAATACCTTCGACTGTTCAAACGTGTTTCAAGCTGTATGCGCTCGAGTCGAATGCGCAGCATCGAAGCAGTGGAGTGCACGGATGAGCGTGAAGTTGCGCAAGGATCGGTTAACATTGCGGAGAAGGAATCTTCAGAATCGGAGGAAATGCAAGACAAACGCTCAATTAATTCGGTAAGCAGGCAACCAATGTCCAGACGGCAGTATTGCTCTTCTATTTCTTTATCCACAAGCTGGAGTTTGGCAATTAATTCATTCATCATCGTTTGTGCAAGATTTTCCAATGATTCTGCCGTTAATTGTGACAAAATGCTTAGCGATCTTGTTTGATGTAGAGTCTTTGCGAGCATAACATCAATGATGTCGGTAATAATTTCCGGATGCTTTCCAATCACGCCCTGATACTGGCAATACTCCACACTTTTGTCTCGAACATTCGCTTCCAGGACATAATAAGCGCAACCGCCCAACGATCTCACAATGCCCCAAAATTCGCACGACGTTACATCTGAATAGTTCTGAAGCGTTTGGACAATTTGACAGCTGATAAAGTAATCATATCCTCGTGGGAGATCCAAGCTCATCAAATTTAACCCATTTTGTACGAAGAGGCGGAGCTTCGAATTATAATTAACATTTTCGTTTCCAATCGCGTTCAAAGCACGTAGAGTGTGTTTAGCCAAAAGTGCTTTTTTCTGCGCTGCGCCATCTTGCTTCCCGGACTGCTCAGAAGGATACAAGAATAATTTATCCGGCGATAGGAAATCGATTTTGGCCTGTCGGCAATACTCCTCAAAATAATCAACTGCGTCTGGCGGTGCGTTACCGAGTAAATTTGTTACTAAACGTACCAGTAAATCATATCTACAAGTAAAGAAAACGAAAACAGGAGCGCAATTAAAAATGAGCAATCGTTCACCTAAAGAACACTTACAAATTATCACCATTTCTTCCGACCTGGCGACGTAAAAGCGCTTTGGAAGTTGAAAGATTGTTTTCGAGCGAATATTTTTCTTTCTTTTTAATGGAATCCAGCAATTCATTTTCGGAGCGATAAGCATCCCGGGAAACAAAGTCTTGGCACTCCATATTTCAAATGATAAATTTAAAAGCTCGTCCAAAGGCTAATTCATTAGCCACAAATATGCTAGCATAGAAAGATATGTTTACTTGATGGTGCGAAAACGGTATTGTACAAACCAAACCAGGTACGACTTGTGGATGGAAAATTGTACTGTGTATGTGTATCGCGCGTATTAATTCTGTCTTACTTTATCTTCGCGTATTTTACGTGTGTACCACAAATAAAATTGTTTATTAAAATATTTGATAATTATTTTTCATTTGATCTCATTTCTCGTTGCTATAATTCGGAGCGAAATTTTGTTCCACAATTGTCAAACCAAATGTCAAAAGCATATTTGGGCGAAATCATTTCTATTCGCCCGACACGAGCGAAAAGGGCCACCTGTATTTCGCCATTTCTCGTCCGCTTCCCCGCCCCTCGCGCCTAAAAACTGCTCGCCGACCGCTTCTTGCTGCAAATCTGACAATATGGCGACCTTTCGCTTGGTTTATAAAAATCCAATTCAGCACGTGTATAATAGTGCCAAACTTCAATCGTGAAAACGTACGTGAAAAACGGGTGAAATTGGGTCGAAAAGTGTGGCAAAAGTGAGAGGAAACTAGCGCCAATCGGCAGACATACGAATACGAACGAATTTTGGTGAATTAGGCGTGAAAATTGCAATTTTAAGATTATCCCCACGAACGGGGCGAGCAAGCGCGAAGGCTGTGCAAACGCGGCGCTGTCACTGCGGCTGGTCGTTCGTGTTCTTGGAGATTGCTCCATCCCGAATGTTGGACTTTGCTGGAAACGTAGATATCGGGACACATTTTAAGGCTAGAGAGCGGTGCAACGATGTTTTGCAGGAGTGTTGTTCAAAGTCGGCAATAATGGGCCAGCCAATACGACGACCTAATCGCTTGCAAATAATGTGACTTTTTATTCTAGTTTCCAGCTCTGCTACCTCTTCCATTAGGGCGCAGTTGCAGTGCGCACTGGGGGAGAAAGGACCAATATGAAAGCATACGTACCGAGAAATAGTTCCTTGGTGGTTTCTTGGTGATATTCAGAAGCGCACAAGCAGCGGTAACAGGTTTTGGCTGTTTGTTAAGAATGCCGTCTTTCATACAGGGGATGAATGTGTTATCCTACGATAAGCCTATTGTGCATCATCTCACTCGTTCAATATCACGCACGATCATCGTGTTTTCCTTTGTTATATCCCCCGATTGTCCTGCGGTCATTGGGATGAGACAAGATGATGACGATACGGCCAAACGCTAATTTTAGCGCATTTCACGATCGCGTATTGTCCACCAGCTTGCTTTGATAATGACATAGAAATTGCTCGAGGCAAGACATCGTAGCAACTGACGGCCATTGTAGTGAGAACGGTGTATTATTACCAGGTGGAAAGCAGCATACGCGATTTGTGTGCCAAGAACGCACTGAAAGATGTTAATAAAATGCTAGAACGATGTCGTAGACAACGGTCCAGAAAGAGCAGTACGTCCCCGTTTCGATAGATCGCATTTTGTGAGGTTAGGGTTTACTGGATGGTACAACCATCGCTAGTGGAAAAAGCGAGAGAACAATAGACCTGTGTGCAGTGTAAAACAGAGAGCAAACGATGGAAAGTTACGATTCATTTGAACGGGTGGCATTGTTTCTTGTCCGGGGGGAAAATAGAGCTCCATGCTGCTGCAGTCAGCAGCGCTTTTTTTTTTTTGTCTGTACCGTTATCGGGAAATTACTGATGCATATGCTGTGTACCGTACTGTAGCTTAACGTATTGTAGATTTTGTTGAGAAGTTGGGATAATCTCCAAGCAACATTTAGTCATCGTCGCTTAGCAAGTAATTTTCGAGGTCATTGTCATCACTAACAGTGTTATGTGCCAGAGAAGGGTTTCGATAGTACATTGGAAAGCAGCTAGATAAGTACTTAGATTATATAGCAATATTATGGTTACAAGAGACTGTAGCTCAATCATATGGCCTACGTGCAGAAACGCACTGGACACTGGACTGGAGCTACTGTGCAACGAGCACTAATTTATGTTTTTTATTGGCCAATAATGAATTCTGTCCTATTGCTTTTGCTTGAGAGGAAGTACTTTTTCAAGTAGAAATCATTTCAATCACGTTGCTAGGTAGGGTACTGCGATAAATCAATTCCAGTACAAGTCTGGTTAGTCATCATCGATTAGATTGGTTGGTCAGACGAGTGAAATGTGCAGTGACAGCATTCGTTGTGTGTTTGATTCATGAGTCATCTACATGCAGTAGTTTGTGAAAAAAATAAGGTTGATGACACATTTGTTGTACATTGCACTGGAAAAACTTTACAAACTTGCCAAACCTTTGTTCGAGTTACTACCGTCACGGGCATCAGCGGGCAGTAATTTCAGAACACGACGAAGAAACCGTGCCTTGGCTAAGTCGTGTAAAGAAAAGAACAAGAGATGTGAAATATAGCTAGTGAGAGAGAGAGCAATACACTCAAGCAGTAAAAAAAGAGACAGAGAAAGTTGTACAAAAGTGACAGCTAGAGCGCGTCGACAGTTGTCGGTTCTCCGGCCGGTATTTTGATAGGACAAAGCGGTAGCGCGAGAGAGCAAGTAGATGTGCCCGATTTGTACCAATGCACAATGCATCTCTTTTCATCCATTTCGATTCATCATAGTCTCTCTTTCGCCCTGATTTGAGTCATGGTGGAAAAGCTATTTGGTATCTTCGTGGCTTCGCCATGCTTAGACAACTTTGACAGAACGGAGTTAACAAGGGTTGCACGTGAAAAGATTTTGTAATAGCTTTCTTATCGTAAAAAAGGTATTTTAACCACATCCATCACCGAGTTAGTGAACATTCCAATGGGTGTAATTCATATTTTTCCGGCTGACTATGAAATTTCAGCATACAGTGAAAAGTATTGCGTGTTGATATGTAATTTTGATAGTTTTGGAATCGGACGCGTTCCTCTTGGCCAATCGAAAGATGGGCAATGAGATTTAACTAATATGGTGTGAATGGAATCTAAGAAGTCGTCGTTATTGAGGGATTTAGCAAGTAGGAATTGATAATGTTCCATGGCAACCCGAAATCGTTGTCCTGTGTGACCCGGTACAATAAATAATACGTCATCATCAGCGACGCGTGTAGTGTGGTGGTGTGGTGGGGTCAACGCTGTTTCCAGAAATGTGTGACGACTTAAGCTCTGATTACACTTTTCATGGTTTGCACATGCAAAAGAAATTTCGTTTCTTGCAAACCCAACAGATGGGATAAGTGTGATTTACAAACATCAAGTCCTACTATTACCAAGGTCGTTGTGTTCGTAGATGTCGTGTAAGCCGCTACACCGTTTGTGCTAAATAAGAGAAAAAAAAGTGAAATAACACAAAAGTGGGAATATAAATGAATATACAGTCACATGCGCTTAAGAGCCTAGTTGGTGCCGGTGCTTTCTCTTTCACGAAATCTTCTTCATACGATGATTACATTGAACGACAATCAGTTTCAACGACAGTTGGCTGTTCCAAGCAAAAACAGAAAAATGTACACAACTAAGTAGCCAAAGGAATCAGCCTAGGAGGATTTATTTAATGTGTTCAAAACGTTTTATTTGAAGATTTTGAGCATTAATAGTTTTCGTTCGGATGAAGTAGAAAAAGTAAAGAGTTGAAATGTAAGAATGGCAAACAGAGGGTAATAGTGTCTGTCGATTAGAAAATTTAAAGAAACAAAAAACATAGAATGTGTAAACAATTGAGGAACGTTTCCTCTACCTCACAAAAAGGAATGGGACGTAAAGAGAGGAATTGACAACGGATAGTGATAATATTTGTTCTTTTTCTTTTTCGGAAATATATGCTACAATGCTGCGAAAAACGGAATAATGCAGATGGATGATAACCGCCAGGAGCAACAATCGCACGATGGACCCGCCGGCATGAACCCAGATGGCGTTATCGAGTCCAACTGGAGTGACTCGTATGACAACTTCGACCAGATGGGTCTGCGCGAGGAGCTGCTTCGCGGTATCTACGCATACGGTTTTGAGAAACCGTCTGCCATCCAGCAGCGCGCAATTGTACACACGACGCGCGCGCCTGAGCGCAAACGGTCAAGCGATATTTGAAGGAAAAGAACAGGCAGAATTTGTTAGGCAGAGCACAACCATTCACCATTACTATACTGTGGAATGGTGTTGTGTGTCCTGCGGTACGGCTCAAACACCCTAAAATATTATCGATTTTTTTAGCACGTTGCATATTCAAACGTGGTTGAAAAAAATGTACCTCGCTCATAACCAGTTGTTTTTCGAATTAACTGAAATAATGAAACGGCCAATATTCGCTATGAGATGGTGGACTGTGCATATAGACTAAACTTACCACCGTACTTAGAAATCGTTTTTACCTGTTGCCGCAGAAAAGAAGCATGGATTGATAAAGACCTCACAGATCGCACATATTGTGTTATTCAATGCGACTGTTCCCCTAGCGTTGTGTGTGTTGTTTGGTGACTTCAGACCGAAAAAACAAATCGCATCATTTTTTGAACACATAGGTAAAATCGTTTCTTATCCATTCTTACCTCAAAAAGTGGTGCAAGATCAATAATAGTACGCTATTTTGGAAATGTATGCTCTATATAAATGATTAACATGGTCATACGTTTGTACATGCGTTCTACAGTTCTCTCTATGTGATGTAACGAAACGTTATCATCATCAGAAATCTATTCTCTATTACTCAAAGGCTCTAACTGTTGTTTTGTGTGTGTGTTCTGTTCAATTGCAGGTACTGGAAAAACGGCTACATTTTCGATTGCGATTTTGCAGCTAATCCAAACCGAGATTCAAAATTGCCAGGCGCTGATTCTGGCTCCGACTCGCGAGCTGGCGTCGCAGATCCAGAAGGTGGTGATTTCGCTGGGCGACTTCCTGAAGGCCCAGTGCCACGCCTGTATCGGCGGCACGAACGTTCGCGACGATATGCGCCGCCTAGAGCAGGGCTGCCACATCGTTGTCGGAACGCCCGGTCGTGTCCACGACATGATCTCGCGTGACGTGCTGCGCACCGGCGACATCAAGCTGTTCGTCCTCGACGAGGCGGACGAGATGTTGTCGCGTGGATTCAAAGATCAGATCCAGGATGTGTTCCGGAAGCTGCCGTCGGACGTACAGGTTATCCTGCTTTCCGCTACGATGCCTGCCGAGGTGCTTGAAGTATCGCAGTTTTTCATGCGTGAACCGGTCAAGATTCTGGTGAAGAAGGAGGAGTTGACACTGGAAGGTATCAGACAATTCTACGTGGACGTGAAATACGAGGATTGGAAGATTGGCACGCTGTGCGATCTGTACGATACGCTGTCGATCACGCAGGCCGTCATATTCTGCAACACCCGTCGCAAGGTCGACCAGCTGACCGAGCAGATGACGGAGAAGACGTTCACGGTGTCGGCCATGCACGGTGACATGGAACAACGCGACCGGGATCTGATCATGAAACAGTTCCGTACCGGTTCATCGCGTGTATTGATCACCACGGATCTGCTCGCTCGTGGAATCGACGTTCAGCAGGTTTCCTTAGTTATTAATTACGATCTCCCAACGCTTCGGGAGAATTACATCCATAGGTAAGTCTGTGTGTGTGTGCGCCAGGTGTGAAAATATGGATGTCGTTCATTGATTGCAACCATGTTTTTGTTTCTAGAATTGGACGTGGTGGACGATTCGGTCGTAAGGGAGTTGCCATCAACTTCGTTACCGAGCAAGACAAGCGGGTTCTCGCCGATATTGAGAAGCATTACAACACAACCATTGAGGAAATGCCAGCCAATCTGGCTGATATGATTTAATTGCGGAAGATTGTATCTGTTTTCCCCTCAACAAAACGCAAAGAAAACTAGCAGCAGCAGCAGCAGCAGCAGACCAACGCCGCCGCACCGCAAAACAAGTGTTGTCGTCTCACTCTCTCTTTCTCTCTTTCTTCGTCCTGAGTACTGTTGTTGTGTGCGTCGGTGGTGTGTGGTAGATAGAGGTGGTGGTGTTGGTTGTAATATTGCGCGCGTGTGGTGTGTATCACGAAGTAGTGGACCGAACCGGAAGCTAGATTCCAGAGACATTAGGTAAAGGGTAAAGGGAGGAAGAACGAAAGCAGCAAGGTGGCGAAAGTGTAGGCGACTGTAGAGAGGATTCGTAAGCATTGTTGTCCGTGGTGCGTAGCGTGGAAAAGTGTGAGGAAAAATCCCAACATCATTACTTGCAATACAGCACCAACAGCAGAAGAACGGTAAGCAGGCCCAAAGGCAGTAGAGAAAGGAGAGGTAGAAGACCCCGTGAATACAAGATTACAGAAAGCAGTCGCAGCAGCAGCAGCAGCAGCAGTAGCAGCAGCGCCCTACGGAACATCAAGAACATCCACGTCCCTCTTCTATATAAAAAAAATAAAAAAAAAATCACGGTGTAAAAGGAATTAATAACAGAAAAAGCTAAATCTACTACTAATAAAATTATTCAAACCAACAACACAACAACAACAGCGATATCGTGGATATATAATAAAATGGACAGAAAAATGGAACTAATAACGCGATGAATCACAGAAACACACCACACACTCGCTCTAACCGAAACCTGCGGGACTGATGATGAAATAAAACAGCGCAGAGCGAGCGTATGAAGCTCCTTCCTTCCAAGAAGCTGCTGACGTTCTTGTGTAGATGGATTATTTGTTGAGTAGAAATTGACGTTGAGATACGGAAGATTTCCTAAAGGAACAAGTAATACGGGGGGAGAGGAATAACACGGACTCGTACGCTCATACAGCAGAAGGTTTCTCATTCGGCTCCGCAGTTATTGGGTGGCAGGAAGTACTCCGTTTAATAATCTGATCTTCCTTATTGATATATAACCTCGAAAGGTTCTGGCTTGTTAATTTTGGCTTTTTTTTACTTTATTCATCCCGCAAATAGATAGCCAATTGTGGAAAGTGCCGGCGTCTCTACCATTTAGTCAACGGATGAAAAGTAAGGCAAAAATAGCGGAAAACCTTTAGTAGATTTTGGAGTTCGCTTAATGGGAACATTATTGAAATTGCTACAGAAAAATAGCGGAATTTGAGAGTATTGGATAATTTGATTAGGATTCAACGTATCCTTTGAGCAGCCAGTTGATTTTTTTTCTATCGACCATATTCAACATCAGATGGCGCTGTTATTTGTTGATTCTATTGTACACTTCCGGTGAGTCACGTCACAATTCGGCTGGATAATAGGTTGGTTGATATCCATTGTGTTGACATTTACACGCTGATATACTCTAGATTATTCGAAAATAATTTATCATATTCTTGAAATTTATGTAAAAATATATTTTCACTAATTGTGCCTCGAGAAATACTTATTCTCACAAAATACAGAAAAACTCGCAAACAAACTTAAGGTACTTCAGAATGTATAAAACTATCTTTAAAAAATTATTTTATCACAATTTGTGTAATTTTTATAGTTATTTGTTTCAAGTACTGTCATTCGGATATGACCATTTGTACCGGATATCCGATTTTGGTGCACTGCCGGCAGTATCCTTTCATCGACGAGAAGAGTTGGGTCAGATAAGAAAACAGCAAACATTTCTCGAAGGTTCTTCCAGTCTCCCGGCGTCTCTACCATTTAGTCAACGGATGAAAAGTAAGGCAAAAAAACGGGAAACCTTCTTTAGTAGATTTCGGAGTTCGCTTAATGGGAACATTATTGAAATTGCTACAGAAAAATAGCGGAATTTGAGAGTATTGGATAATTTGATTAGGATTCAACGTATCCTTTGAGCAGCCAGTTGATTTTTCTTCTACCGACCATATTCAACATCAGATGGCGCTGTTATTTGTTGATTCTATTGTACACTTCCGGTGAGTCACGTCACAATTCGGCTGGATAATAGGTTGGTTGATATCCATTGTGTTGACATTTACACGCTGATATACTCTAGATTATTCGAAAATAATTTATCATATTCTTGAAATTTATGTAAAAATATATTTTCACTAATTGTGCCTCGAGAAATACTTATTCTCACAAAATACAGAAAAACTCGCAAACAAACTTAAGGTACTTCAGAATGTATAAAACTATCTTTAAAAAATTATTTTATCCCAATTTGTGTAATTTTTATAGATATTTGTTTCATGTACTGTCATTCGAATATGACCATTTGTACCGGATATCCGATTTTGGTGCACTGCCGGCAGTATCCTTTCATCGACGAGAAGAGTTGGGTCAGATAAGAAAACAGCAAACATTTCTCGAAGGTTCTTCCAGTCTCGCAGCTTCTATTGAGATTTACAGTACAGTCCTGCAATTCTGGAAAGATATTTAATCGGGTTTCGCTGTTGTTTTAACAATTCTTCTGGTGTTGGTGTTGTTGCTGGTTGGAGTAAGGTACAGACATCGACGGGACGAGTATTTCAGCCAAACTCTAGATCATTTGGTGAATTATTTCGGCAGTCGCAAAAAAAACGGAACGGGCGTGTTCATTCACGCAAGTCATCGGGATGGAGCCGGTTTTTGATGGAACTGTGCGGGTATTGGTGTGAACGCGAGTTGGAAAGAAAAAAAGAAGCTACGAAAAAGAGCATTTCACTGGAGATTTGAAGGGAACCTTGCACCGACGATAGGCTAGTGTGTGAGAAGGTGCGACGAGAGAAAAGTACGTGAAGCTGTGAAAGAGTGTGTTGAACACAGCATATGTTGGTGTGTGTGTGTGTGTAAGCGATGTATGACGGAGAGTGAGCGAGAAAGTGAGAGGAGTGCGTGAAATTGTGCACAACAGCGGCGCAATGGTAGCTCGTTTGCGGTGTGGTAATGTTAGTAGAGAGTGATCCTTGTCATCGAACGGACAGTTATTCCTGTGGCTCCTCGGGTGTGCGCTGAAAAAGGTTGACGGATTTTTAGGTTATAAAACACTCGGTTCTGCCTTCTCCAGCGAACGCGGGCGGTGAGTGTGCCAAGCTTGTTATACGTGACAGTTAGCAGATAGTAAAGAAACAAATCGCAACAAGCGTTGGACTTTTTCAGCAGATACGAGAAAAGGTGGTGTGGTGGCCTTTTTGTTGTACTCTGCTGCAAATCCTACCCTGTGAAAAGTCAACGTGGTGCGTGGTGTGAAGCATAAGCGTTCCTGCGTTCAAAGTAGGCGGGTGTTGGTTTTTCGTTTGGCGAAGGTACCAACTACGGCACTACTTGTGAAACTCTGCAGATCATCCACGCTTCTCGGACTGTGAGTGCGTGTGTGTGTGTGTGTGTCTAAAACCGGCAAATACTGTCTTGCGTGTGTTTCTTTTCGCGGATTGTGACACGAACTGTTAGCTCCTTCGTAGTCTTTCCTTTCTGAAACGGTGAAACCCAGTCAACCCAATAGTCTAATTGTTCATTTCCTCGTTTCCGTGTTTTTTCCCTTCTTCGGCGGCTGGATTGTGCTGCGGTGCATCATCGATCTCCCTCTATCTCTATCTCTCACTCTCTCTATAAAATATAGGCAATAGAGAATACGAAGTAGCCCTTTTGAGCTATATCAGAAAAAAGAAATAGAAGTTTCCGGATACTGAAGATCCCTGGCAACCGGAAGCAGTAGCAGCAGCAACAGCAGAAGCAACTTTTGCATTCAGAGCACGCAGTAATTATAATACATACAGAAAATGAGCTGGCAGGATTACGTCGACAATCAGCTTCTTGCTTCGCAGTGCGTTTCGAAGGCAGCCATCGCCGGTCACGATGGTGGAGTTTGGGCTAAATCCGAAGGATTTGAGGTATGTATCTTTGTGTATGTGTGTGAAATTTGTGATCCTTTGTTTCGCGTGGCCTAAAGTGACAAGAAGGAATTGTTAAAATGAAGTGCATCTCTCTCTCTCGCTCGTGTATGTGGGCAGCATAATTCTGTTTGGTTATAAAAAAACGGAAAAGACACCCAGCATAGTATGGAAAAGAATGTTGTCGGCATTTTTTTCACCAACGCGTATACTTTTGTCACATCGCTTTGTAGGTGAAGGAAGATGATCTCGACGCGTGAGAAGCTAGAGCAAAAGTGAGAAAGCAAACAGTACTCTAGAGGGAATTGTTTCCTTTTTTGTCGAAATCGGCGTAAGAACGAGCAGGAGAGCAGCAAATCCGTATGCAGAAAAGTGTTGCAAAAGTTTTTTTTTCTTACGTACTGTTGCTTGCATTGCTTACAGCAGAAGGAAAGAGAGAAAATGTTTAAAGTGTGATGTGCGTGAGTAATGAGAGTGAGAATCGTAGTCAACGCTTTATCGTGACCCTGTCTGCTGCTCATCAAAGGGTGTGACCGCGAGATGCGATTACGATGAACGAATTTGATGTTTACGTGCCAATGAATGCAATTAAATCATTTTTAAGTGATGCACTCTTTGAAGTGGAAAAAATGTGCGATTCTAATCGCCCACAACACCTAAAAACGTATTTGCAGTGTGGTTTCGTTCGGTGAGAAGATGTGGGAATATGATTACTCATCGTGAGCGAGAATATTCTCTGACTCACACACCTTGTCTGCTAGCAGTACGTATCAGTGTAGACCGTTTGGGTACACGTATTCTCTAGTGCAAAAGAAAACTATTTACTTTTACTATTCCTACTTCGATGAGTAATCCGCATCTTCTGTTCGGAAACGTGCACTTCGGAAGAAGATAACGAAATTGCAACGAATGAGCAGAGTGAGAAGAAGACCAAATTTTGCCGGCTCACCATACAGTTTTTCAAAATGGCGATTCTTCCCCCACCCGATAAAAGATGTGTGATTTGTCTGTCTGTTCGTTGTCGCGGGGGATTTGTTGTGTCTTCGATGCGTTCTTTTTAGAGTGCATTCCGAACAGTTTTCAATGAGCAGACTAGAGCACTGTTTCATAGTTTCGTTGCATGCGTTTGAGCATTGCTCACTGTTCTTTTTTTTCCTTTGCTGGCTCACTTTTTGCACATCTACAAGGGGTGATGTGTATGTATTAATTGTGCACGTTCAATAAATGGCTGAGTGAGTAGTGCGTGCGTGTAGTGGTTTGAAAGCGCTTCTTTTACGCACACACTGGGATTTTCAGTGGGTAACATCGAGTCACACAACCACAGACATCCGTTCACTCCACTGCTTAGCAACGAGTGCGTGTGCAAAAGGTGATTTTTCGTTCCTCTGTTCCTCGCACACTACTTTTAAATTTCGCATACAGCATAAAAGATGCGTGCGCGCGCGCGCTCTTGTGTTTGTGTGAGTGTGTAGTGGTGGTATATTCCTTAATAACCAGAAGAAAGGAAAGGCAAAAAATGCCGGTGAATTTTGAACCGGTTCGCCGCCGCGTACTTGACTTCGCCAGTTGGAAGTGACTGCGCAAATCCGAATCCTGTGTGTGTGTGTTTTTGTGCGGAGTGGGAGTAACATTGTGGGAATCGACGAAGATCAAGGGGTGCTTCCAAGAGAGAGAAAGAGAGAGGGGATAAAAATCAAATTTGATTATGCTTCCACTATCGTGGGGCCACCAAATTTATAAAGTCGAACTTTAAAAAAAAACATGCAGACGACGTCCGAAAATACATTCTTTAGTGAACTGCCTTTTCTCACTTTTCCATACTCACCAAAGATGCGCCCTTTTTGCAACGGCTCACTCATTACACAAAAGTACGTGCGTTTATCTTATCTCTGACCGAAAGGTGTTGGCGAAAACTGCTCCCACGAAAGACAGATAAAAATTGCATACACGTGTATATGTGTTGATCAGTAGCACCCCTCTCAACACTTCATTGTTGCCCTTTGTTGTGGTCCTCAGCTGTGTCCTCGCTGTTTCCATCATTCATATCGCATCGTCTGGCGAACATAATGGGATAGCATCTGTCATTTATTTGCATTTCGATCGTATTTATATGAAATAGTGTGCGTGCCATGTAGGTGTCGTCTTGACCGGCTCACAGACTGGTCACTGTTGGTACATAGTTCTGCTTTCGTTGTCCCTTGTATGAAGTGAAGACAGCTCAACATGCACGAGAAAGATATTACTTTTTTTCGCTTGTCGATGACTCATCGTTAAATTGGAGGGTTGTATGTTATTCGTAAATGCGTACCAACACAGTTCCAATTGTGAAAAATGTTGGACAGCAGTGTGTTGTTAGCGGTGTCGGTCTTGCACACGAGGGCATAGGGGATCGAATCCAATCCGGTTCGCTTCTCGTTAGCAGGACCTACCAAAAGAACTACAAAAGCACATTTTTGGTGTATGGTTTTTGACTGTTTCGGTTCAACAGCTGTGGCTGCTCGACTGTTTGACAGAAGGTGGCTTAAAATATTTAAATTTTCAAGGCCTAAAATGAAAACTGTCAATGATGCTAATCATGTGAGATTTTACTAGATGGAAGGAGTATTTTCATCGCTTTAGAACTAGCTGGTTATGAGAAAAACTTATAACAAGAGAAGATATACGTTGTGAGCGGGAATCCTGCCCACTGTATTCAACAGAAGGATAAGACCTTGTGTTGTCAGCTCCTTTTCTGCAACATTCCATTGGGGCAAGGAGCGTATAACACATTTATCATGCTTCCACACCCCCAAGCGAGTGATAATGTTCTAACGAAGTAATATATATTTGCAATGAACGCATAAATGGGACAGAAAGCACATAGAGTGGTAGCACTCGTTTTGAGTAATGAAGTGTACCTATAAAGGCCGTGCCTGATGGTTTCAATCAAACGTTGGACAAAGGAAGGGTGTTTACTTCAACCTCATATTCCTCCACTTATAATGCAAAAGAGGAACTGGGTTGTGAAAGAGTGTAATGCTATTACTCAAGTTTATTATGAATTCGTAAGAAAACAGCTCTTTTACACGTTATCGGAAAGAGTACAGAAAATTCTCCGAAAGTAATTTCATTTCTTAATAGCATTAACAAAGTTCGTGCCTTCGCAAGGGAAGATGTTAATCCTAGCAGATATTACCTAGTTACCTAGGGTCGTGTTTTTTTAGATGATTTTTTTTTTGTAGAAAAGGTGTTAAACAAATTTGCATCTCAATGGTGGAAGCCTTGGCACGAATAAACGTCTCAATTCCCTATTACAAAGGTTAGGGTGTTCAGAACACATGAAGGGAAATTTTTGAAAGAGAGCACACATTAACTGTTCATTACGACGGGGTTTGAAAAGTGTGCTTCTCACGCACTTCCTTCAAAAATGGTTCTTCGAAAATCGTTTGAAAGAGTAGACAGGGAAGCGAGCTAGCTCACGAGTGTGTGGATCAACGATCCCGCGTACCAATTACAGGCGAAACCAAGAGGAAAACCTTGTGTGAAAGACTGTTGCCGCTTGCCGATCTTCCTGTTTCACTCCTTTTCACTTCAGCCGATGGGGCCAAGTACCCTATTTGGTGCGATTAAATGAGTTTTAACATATGGTAAGCAAATTTATTTCCTTCTCTTTGTGAGCATATCCTCCGTCTCTTCCG
>KZ062151.1:0-23353 GCA_002091835.1 Anopheles maculatus | reverse complement strand
GGGAAAGAGAAAGTTTACGCCCAGCTTCAGCACTAGTGCGGTCGAGACTTATCGGAACATATCCTCAACAAAAAAAAGCAGCGTTATGTATGTGTTTGGCGATTTCCTTTTCATATAAATATATATATTTACTACGCTCGATCTTTTGCATGCGGGGAAGAGAGGTCCAAAGGTTAGTATTGGCCATCTCTCCATAATGCAAGACACATAGTTCCTGCTTTAACTTCGGTACATGTGAGACCAGTTTATATAGGGATACAAGTGATGAGAATGGATGGAAGGGCTCATAAATATTCGAACTATCGAATCCGGTTTGTCTTGTCTTTTCCAATGTAATATGGTTAATGGATGAGATGATACTGTGTGTGCGGTGTGTATGAGAAACAAAACTGCGTTTTAATCGCCGTATCAAATGTGGCTTTTGAAGTTTGTTTTGGTATCTTCAATCATGCGCTGTCTTTTGAAAAATGAAACAGATACAAAGGAGGGTTGAATGTTGGATGGGAATACGGGAAACTATGAATCATTCCTATTTATCTAGGGTTCATATTCAACAGTTTTAAGCTATCACGAAGGGCTTGAAGAAAGTTTTTGAGTATGATTTTGTTTCTTCTTTGTAAACAGTAAATGATAGTAATTTAGCGTTGAGGTTTACTACAAAACAATAATATATGAAATAAGTTTACTATATATTATAAATAAAATGCAATTTAAAATACTTGGGATGACCTTTTCTACTCCTTTTCCGAAGTTACACAAATTTAATTGTGTCAAATCTTTGCTACACTTTTTTGTTGCCAACAAAGTAATCCATCGGCCTCTGGGAGAAGGGATACATCATCTCTAAATGGGCTTTTTCATCGTCTAGCGGACGCTCCATGGTCATTGATCGTAAAAACGTATTGCAAATAATCGACCAAAACGCCCGACAGTTGATGGTTTTTCTGTCATATGATCGGCACACAGCAGCGTTGTGGCCTCTATAGCGGGTCAATGTGTTCATGGCACAACACATCGATGTTGCACTCCTGTGCTGCACCCTGCATGGTACTGCTTGCGATTGGAACTGTTACCTTTGGCTGACACAATATAAAAGCGCGCCGTAGAGAGTAGGTGAAGGTCACAGTTGCGAAGGTTGTGCCTCTTCGCCGAACACGCGTCTTATATTTCTCAGTGCGATTGGCTCCCAAGCCGTCACTTTCAACCTGGCTGCATGGATTCTTGGTAAATGTGTAGATGTTGGCTAGAGGAGGTGCTAGGTGCTGTGTGTTGTCTAGCCAATTTATTGGGGTGGAAGGGATAGCAAACAGGATCCATCAATGTATGGAGGGAGGGACTGTGGGTATGGAATCGCGTGCTCAATTTGTATGTATCATTTTCATGACCAAAACGAAGACTTCAGTTAGGTGATGGCGACGGCGACTGTCTATCAGCTGTCTTAACTTATGCCTATTATATATATTGATTTCCAATGTTTTACTTTTATTTCTGTTTCTACCGACATTGTGTGTTTATGTGTATGTGTGATAAGGGTCCCAAACGAACCGAAGCTTGAGCAATGAATCTCTAGAAGGGATAAAAGGGGAAAGTAGGCACATTTCTAAAATTCACCGGAAATCCAATTACCCTTGGGCAAGGTCGGCAGGTTTTTCTCTGGTGAAGGCGGTCGTGTCAAGGTGAAGTACCAAACGCGGAGAGGACAAACAACCAGAACCAGACATATGAATGGTCCACCACCATAATACCCCGCACGTATATCAGCTGTGCCAACGGGGGAGACTATGCGAGCGGGGGACGGAGACGCGCAATTGAAACAGAGCTAGCGAGATAGGCGATGTTGTGTCGTCGCGCTAGCAAAGCATGACTTACGAAGGAGAACGTGGAGGAGCATCATATTCACTAGCTAGGGCAACATGATAAACACAATAAAAGCCCAGCATCATCGAACCAACCTGAGTCAAGTAGTGTTGTTAAGTAATGTAAGCCGGGCTGGAACTGTTTCTGTCTCTGTGTATAATACCAGCAGTATTGGTGCACTTGTTGGCATTGCGCTATCGGTTTTCTGTAGGCAGCAAGCCGGTACAATATGAAGGGCCGCTGATAACTATTTCGTACCCCAAGTGTATGTGTATTCGAGAGCACATTGATGGTGTAATGTCACACTTGTTTGTTGCATGTGCACTTGACACATTCTTGGGTTTCTGTGTCGGGTTTAGTGTTGCATTTGCCTATACAGCTCTCTATTCACAAAGACAATTTCTACTGGCTTGCGGTGTAAAGGAATGCAGGGATCATTAAAGTATTTTATCCCTGGTTTGAGCAAGTACGATCGGTTAATATGAAGGCACAACTTAGATGTGCTTTTATTTGTCTATCTATCAAGTTTTATGTCCAAACAATGGTGTTATAGGGGAGTTAATAACATTTCCCGCGTGCTCCTTTAAGTATAATACTTTTTTTCGATCTTGATGAAATGCTCGGATCTAAAGGACTGCTGGATTCGAGTAGCGAATTTAATTTTCTATTCGGGAACGGAAACCGTCTCGCTCCTATGTTTTAATGGTTGTTGAAATTTATCATCAGTTCGTTCTGCCTTGGTTCTCCACTTGAGGAGAGATGAGGTTCCCCCACTTGTTGACCTTCATGGTGCAAGGCAAAGAAGTGTTCAGACAAGTTCGTGCACAACAAAGGTGTCGCGTGTTTGCCATTCTAATAAATAGATGTGAGTGAGAATAGCTTAGCGCGTAGCATATTGATTAGCTTATGACGATTGCAGAGGGGTGGTGGTGGACGCCGCAAGGGGGAAGATCATCACCAGAGGTGATGTATGCAAGTGACAAACGTGCTTTGTTAAAGGAAGGATGATGATCATCATCATCAACAACACACAGATCGGACGATTAATAATGCGCTATGCATGGATGTTTGAATAATTATCGCCGGGGGAATGTCTAGCACACGCGCCTCAAGAAAGACTAATGGCGAATGTGTTTCTGTTCCCTCTGAGCCACGTCGAGGTTTTTGTCTAGGTTGATGAAGGTTGTTCTCGGTGTGCGAAGAGATGGTGTTGTTAGGGTGTGTCATTAACACTCACAGGGGTGGAGAGGCGATTTTTATTGAGTCCTAAATTAGTCCGTTTACGGATGGTGTTAGATGCACTAAAAGGCGGGAATGCAAACCGTTTGACCTTGTATGTGATTTTTGCCAGATGAAAGCGATTGCAATTCAGATTTTTATCGTCACTAGTACTAGTATCTTTTAACTTGCTATCTGGCGTAAGGTTCCTTCTACAATTCAGTCTTGTTTAGCCTGATGTTGTCTCTAAATTATGCTGTGAACCGACACTAGGTTGATGGCACTAACAGATCACCAATTAGCTGCCTATTTCTTAGCCATTAACCTGCTTCAACTTATTAAATTACGAGCATTTTTTTTTTCCTAAGGGTAAAAGACCACAAAATGATAAAGATACAGACGACGGAGAGCATGTTCCAATGCTTTGCGTTTTTAAAATTCAATCCGTTCGAATGAGAAAACTGGACGCTACACGTTTCGGTGGCTCATTCGCTGTCTGCCAGACGCTACTTTACCGTACCCTTACCCGGGGGCCGTCTCGCGAGGGCTTCTTGTTCTTGTTGCTAGCTTTCCGTTACGCGGAACTGGTTGGACCGGTGTTTTCCGGTGGGATACGAACGAAGACAAGCGTGTGCGGCCAACGGTTTTTGTTGCTGTTGTTGTTTGGGTTGAGGTGATGTGTCACCCGAAGCGTGTACGCATCCGAAAAGGAGCGAAAGAGACGGGTTTTTTCTTCTGTCTCCAACACAAACGCACAAGGCACGCGCGCGCACACTCTTGAAGCATAAGTTGCATCGGGTATATCGAGGGGTAGATAAAGTTGGTAAAGCCACATTTGGAATAGTAGTTGTAAAACGCTCTCTACGTTGGCTAAAATTCAAGTTGGCAAGTTTGACGAGCGAGAGGGACGCAGAGAAAGAAGTGATGGAAAAGACCTTAAAGGAGAGGTTATAGAAAACCAGATAACGAGACTTTACAATACCTTACCATAGTTGGAAACATTTTGACGTGTCTCGGCTGAATGTGTACTTGTGCCGCGCGTCACATGTGCTATGTGTTGGTGAGGAGGGTGAGCTTTATGCAGTTGCAATATCACGTTTTGTTGCTAACCACACATGCCACACCACCTGCATGGCGTATGGTGCATTTTGACTCAACAAAAGCGAATCAGCGGAAACGGAAAACACGAACACACGCATCATCAGCATCGAGATAGTTTAGGTTTGTTTGTTGACAAATTTTTAAGTTCGACTCGTGTGCATTTTAACTGCAGTAATGGAAGATTGAAATCAATTAGTATCAAGTGTTAATTGTGTCGCTATAATGAATTGATACGGTACGGTGTACGGTTAATTAAATTTATTTTCTTTCGCTATTTCACGGTAAAATGAGTTTACTTTATACCCAAAGCAGCAATATTCAGCCGGTGCCAGGTAGCACCACTCCGGCTTAATGTTAGGTGAATTTTGTTCTTCATTTTAGGATCTTTCTCTGCTTCCGAAACTACGAAGATCAATGATTGATCGACCGAACGAACGAAAGCGAAACTACACACGAAGAAAATGCATGGGCGGCGTTAGGCAGTAGAGATAACGTAGGAGGCAGAAGTACACGAATTTTAATCCTTTTCTGCGGCTAGTTGCTGCAAGCTCGTTGGCAGAATTGTTGCGAAAGAGTTTCTATTTTTTGTCACACATTTTTGAGGGTATATAACCATAGGTTTAACTAGAAGCGGCATATTTTTAAAATGGCATCACGGTGTGTGCGCTTTCGTGTGCCTTCTTGTCTTGTAGCAAGCGGTATGTCAAGATAATGGTTCGATTACGGATCCGCAGCTTACGATTTTCAATCAGCAAAAACTTCCCCCCATTGGTGAATGTTACTTTTTTCGTCTGCGCACCGTGACGGGTAGGTGCACTCTCGAATCCGGCATATGACGTAATGGACGGGAACCGGCAGCGAGTGAGACATTCAGTGCGGTTGATTAGTCATCATCGACGGGCACCGATATGGTGAAGGCGTTGCATGGTTAGGAGGAATCGTTAAAACCGGTGATTATTTTTATGATTCAGGTTTTTAGTAAAGAGTAAAGTAAGATTTTTAGTAAAAATTCTTTTCCAAGTTAATCATACAGCCCAACCGGCGAGCAACAATGGTTGTTTATGCTTATAGCTCATAGCCTTTACGTTCATTTTAGATTTGGGAAACTTCGCATTTCCGTAGAAGCAGTTGCCACGAGCAGTTGCCGCAATGCCAGCCGATACATGAAACCCAAATTATTCAATCGGTCTGGTGCCTTTTGCTCTTTGCGTTTTAAAAACTTAGTCCAGTCTGTGGCCAGTTGCATTTGCTTTTTTCCTCCCGTTATTCACCAGTTGAGATTTTCACCCTTTCCTTGCTGGCTGTTTTGTGCGTGCGTTGAGTGTTGCACCGGTTGATTAGTTTGAGGGAAAGGTTCTCTGCTGTGTAGCGCACATTCCTTCATCGTTAACGGTGGTTGATGACCATTAAGAAGTCATGCTCGTTGAGGGGATGATTCTGCGCTAATGATACGGAAAAATGGACTCCCCAATTTCCTCCCTACTGTGTGTACCTCGCAATGTGGTGGCTGGACCGTGTAGGGGCGACTAGAGCGCCATTTGCTGTGCACCATTGCAACTCTTCTGTTCTTGTTTGTTTTTCTGCTGTGTGGACGTGCGTTTCGTTGTGTTGTTGTTGCACTAATGACGTGATAATTGATTAAATGATGGAAAAAAGACAACTCATCACTTCTTCCTGTGCTACCTTCCAAGCGTCCTGACAAGAAGAGATAGCAGAACAGCAGGCAGCTACTAGTGATAAACGTTCCTGTTTCCACTTTCCGAGCTTGGTTTATTTAGCGTGACATCAACCACGTGTGCTTTTGCGTGAAGTAAATGACCACGGAAAGGAAAGGCTTGTTCAAAAAGAGGGTGCGTTTTGCTTCCTGGCGCGTTGCTAAATTCCAACCGTGTTTGTGTGTGCAGCTTATATGAAATTATTACAAAATAATAAACGTAGCGGCGGCATGAATGTGGTGTGGTGGTGTTTGTTCGCTGAATGAAAATGTTAAAAAAGCGCAAAGTTGGCAAATGCTGCGCGCCGTATGTGTCTCGGACTGAATCGGCATTTTTCATGTGTTGTTCGCTTTTATGCTTTTTTTCTTTTATTTACTTCTTATATGCACAAGGGGATTGAATCGCTGAATATGTGCGTTTGGTTGGGGGTGGTGGTAGGAGGGTTGGAAAGATTGAATTTTATTTATTTTCGTGTAACCCGTTTCGAAGTCGCCGACGACTCTGCCAGATTTAACTTATATAGTCACAGCCTTTTTTTTTTTTGGCTCATCATGAAACGGTCAAGTGCCTCTCAGCCGGAATCGTTTGCCTGTTGGTTGTTGGTTACGATTTCCTTTTCCACCGGTTCTTTTCACTTCGCAGTTTGTTTGTTTTTTCTTCTTGCAGACGTTTTTAACTCATTATCGCTAGAAAGTGGAAAGATCAGAGTACATTATTTGAAGGGGCGCGATTGTTGATGAATGCGTTACCAGCACCGCACCACCATCGGTTGGGTTAGAAACGGTGTCACGAACGCCGGTAGTTTTTGGTGGAAGGTCATTGAATAGATGTTGCTTTTTCCCTGTAGTTGTTGTTAGAAACAAACGTAAAAAGCGAGCGTCCAGATCAGAAAGCTAGAGGATTGAAGAAAGAGAATATGAAAGTCCTGCCATTTCCTGGGCCTGGGAGCTGGGGTGGATAGAGAGAAGGTCAACGGTTGCGCGAAAGAGAAGTGTTATGACCTCCTCCGGGTGGTGGAGACTTTGCTATACCATATTTGCAAGGTGAAGGGTGGTGGTGATTCATGTAGCATGGCAGAGACAGATATTTCATGACACTCTATAGCATAAGATATTCCATCTTTCGAAAAAAGAGAGCACTTGAACGCCCAAGCGCACTAGAAAGAGCAGTGTGATCTACTGGAACAGTCGTTGGCCCAAATCGAACTTAATTGCCCGGAACGAGACGTCCACACGATATGAGATGGTGTGTTTGGTTTGGTTGGCTTTTGGTGCTTTGCCTTTGGGTTTTGGACCGTGCCCGGTAGCGCCGGGTTCACCGGCTTTTTTTTTCTTTCACCGCGCGAAGCTATCTCTATATCCTCCATTTTCGACTTTCCGTGTCGGCGAAAGCCCCGGCATCGACAATCATCATAGTATCGTAGCGGCAGTGAGGCCAAGATAGAAATATGATATCATGAAGCAGCAGTCTGCGCTGGTCCGTTACGCTCCAATTTGTTTAAGTCACACACAAAAACGCATTTGAAGCAGTTGAATTTGAACATCACACCGGCACGCGAAAAAAAAGGTTTGTAAAGGATAGATAAAATGGTTGGGGGATATGGGCTTTAAATGTAGCCTTTTTTTTGCGAACACACTTTAACGATTTAACATTTGGTTTTATTTGGTACTAAAATTAGGAACATTTAGTGGTAGACTGAGATGATTTAAGTGCCGTCTTTTTTTTTTAATTGGAAAGAATTTGAAACATCGTATTTGTAATCTAAAACGTGGATCTTGACTGTTACATACCTGAACGAAAGGCAACCTTTTGTGAAGTAAAAATAGGACTGTTTGGAATTTGGCGAAAGCTTACACCGAAAGTGTGAATACCGTGAATTGACTCTAAACGCACTGTGCATCGTATGGTGAAAGACTGATCCTTACAGGAAAAAGAATTGAGGAGGAATGTCGATCACACACACACACACCTCGTGATTCGAATGCCTTTCCGGTGTTGAGAGAGAGATAGACCCCCATCGGAGGCCAATCATTATCCCATGTTTGGGTCCCAACGCTCAATGTTCACACACACTCACTCTAACATCTATCAAACGACCAACTTCAGTCAGTCCGTTTTGGTCACAGGAATTTGGTCTGCCAAGAGATAGTGTTACAGTAGCTTTCTTCAGCCGATGCCGATGACCTTCACAACAATCCTACGATGTGCGAGATATGTAGTGTTTTCGTCTTCTTGTACTATTACTCTCTGCACAATAGCTTCTCTCGTCTGCTTGTTTGCCTACCTAACCTTACCCCGTGTCTGCAGGGGTCGTGTTTTCTTTGGATCTTTTCGAAGCGTGCCAATTTCTTAGCGATTGCTAATTTTAGACGTGCGTACGGAGCTGTACACCGTTGTTGCCGCGTTTGAGTGGTGGTGCGTTTTGCATGCTGCGGGTTTGGTCCTAGAAATTGTTGTGGCGGGGAACGAAGAGGAGGTGCCGAAGTTTGTTTGGAAGAGAGATCATGTGCAATTCGTTCGATGTGCAAAAGCAGTGCGCTCGGTCAGTAGCCATAAATAGGCTGAATGTTGGTTTTCCTTTGCGCGCGATGGCTTTATCGGATTGGTGTGTTTCCATAATGAAACTCCGGGTTCACATCGACGGACGTCATCAGTTGGTGATTGGTGTGTACAGCTGTCCATTTGAAGCATCTTAAAATACTACCCTTAAACAAGCGTTGGTTGAGGGAGAGAATTGAAAAAGTCTTCACCGGCAGGCAAAATTAGCGACTTAAAAGGTAAAAAATGAGACCACCACCAACGTCACCACCTGAACGCCCTTGCGCGCGTCGCTTTGAAGCACGTTTCATTTCTCGCGATAATACCACATTTGGGCAGAGTAGTGTAGTACACGAGAGGGCGCGCGAACGATCCGCGGTGTGTGGTGACGATGATTCAGAACACGGCGTGTGTCTCGTCGTCGATGGAGGTCTCTCGTTCGTTTTCCATCACACCAAACCACAACCAACTAAGAGCAATACTTCACACAAAACTGGGGGGGGCGATCGTGGACCCCTTCGGTTAAGATGGTTTAATTTTGTGCCTACGGCGCTCTATCTTGTGTGCGGCTCCGGTGTTTAAATCCTATTTTGTCAAACCCACTGTGAAGAGAGACACAGGTTTGTCTAGCAGTATCGCTGGCGCTGTCGGCTGTGGCAACACAGTGGGTTAAGATACAGGCCAGTACGTGTAGTATGTACCAATGCCGATGATCATTGATTCCCTGTATGTGTTTGGTTCGCGCATGTCGTGGGCTAGGTTCAGGTTTTTCGTTCTTAGAAACGAATGGATCGCGGTGTTCTGGTGCGCATGAAACAAACAATACTAAATATAGATGTATCGATGATGTGTGGATGGAATGGTGGGAACGAACATCATATCCAGCAGCGTGCCTTTTAAATCATGAACCGCTTCTTAATCCAGTGTATGTGTCGATATTTGTTCTGTGAACTGGCTGGTTTGAATTAAGATTTTGTCTTCTGAAACCTTTTTTTTATCAAGAAAAATATATTTGACGTACATACGATATTCGGATTAAGTCCCGAGAACGATACGCGTTGTTGCAACTTGCTAACTTAATTAAAGCTTTTATATTAATAATTTTCGTTTCGAATTTTCTTCCTTTCCCATTGAGTTGACAATTTGGGAACAACAACGTCCACAAGAAAGTAAAAGTAATCTCAGATCTCTATATCTGCCTTCTTCAGGCAGCAAAATATACCTTTTTGCTGCGAGACATCCATTGACCGAATACGGAATGAGGTGAAAGTTATTACCATTCTCTCCATCACATTTCTTCGTGTGCAATCATCCAATACCCCTCTCCTTCAAATGTGGTTTGAATGTTGTGGATGATGGAACGCAATGCTCGTTATAGGATCAAGATATGATAAACGATGCAGAGTGAACTCTCCCTCCAGTCGTCGACACACAGACGGGTTAAAGGGTCTTGTCGTGGGATAAAGGATCCCATAATCCAGTTTTTACGAGTTGCCAACACGCGTGTGTATGTGGTAGTGTGTCTCCCTTGTTTACAGTGTTTACGCGAATCAACTTTGATTTGGATATTTGATTGAGCAACATTTTATTGCAACAAATGGTTGTGCGACGGTCGTGTCACACATCACTATTTTATCAAACGCAACTCTCTGGCGTTGGATTGGATGTGTTGTTTGGTGCCCTTGAACGACCTCCGTAATCCGATAACAGCAAAACAAGAAACAATGACTCCATGATTTTTATATGGAACTTCTCATGAGAGAGCAGATGGAACAAGAAAATGCCAGAAGATGATGACTGCGCGCAATAATGTTGGAAATGGCGCGAGAGTTCGTTTGTCGCACAACGCCCATCTTTGAGCGGTGTCTCCTTAAAGTGTATCATTGTGGAAGATCACACAGGAATTATAAAAATGTCTCATACTAGACCGATAAAGAACTCCGACTGCGAATCCATTTTCAGGCTGCGTGGTAGGAGACGACGCGGCACAGATTTACGAATTGAAGGAGAGATTGCTGTTAAAAATAACATTTGCGCCGGATCTTCCCACTTTCTTTCACGCACGCATTAGTTTGTTTTTTTTTGCTACCTTCACGGTTGTTACACCATCGCTTCTTCCTCCGGCTAGTTTGACACGTAGCACACCACAAGTCCTACGAGTTGGAACTCGGAGATCACACTCCTCCTCCAATGCGGGCGAGTATGAAAACGGGAACAAAATGAAGTGTGTATCGTGTGCAACCAACGTCTCACGGCGGTATGAATGTCGTTTTAACCAACCGAAACCGAGTCCGTGCGCACCTTTTTGATTGTGGGTACTAAAACGGTAATAATTTAATAACGTACGGTGAACTCGGCTTGCTTGCGCGGCGGGGAGGGTGGTGTAACGTGATCCAAATTTGTATGCCACGTGGAAAAACGTGGTGTTGAATTAATCGTCCGAATGAGTAAAAATAAATACACAATGAAACTGAAGATCCGTGCAAAAGTTGACAAAACGAAAGGAGATTCGGACCTTTACGAATTGTTAATCGATCTTGCAACCAAACACAGACAACAAGGTTTGCGATAAGCGGCGCGAGATGGTGGTAAAGAAAATATCATTCGTCAGCAATTTCTTCGCTGTTGTGTCGCTGCTCTGTCTCTCTTTTTCTGTGGAAGGAAAAACAAGTGTAATTGTGCGCCGCCGCCTGTTACAGTTCGTTAGGCATGCTTCCGTTACAATTCGCAACATTTAGCCACTAATGTGTGCGCTTTAGTCACGGAATTTAGCACATGTGTGTGTGTGTGTGTCCGTTTACTTTGTTCCGTTTCGACAAATCGAGAAAGAGATGTCTTTTGGGCACTGGATAGGTGGATAGTTTCATAAGACTCTTTTGTAGGTTTTTCTTGTATTACTTTTCAACTGTTTAATCACTTGCCCTTTCTGGGTTCTTTCCACAAAGCAAAAATGTTGACTTGTTACTTCTAGTTGAAGTTGTAACGCGCGTTTCGCTATTTTCTCTCTATTTGTGGAATTTGCAAGATTGTTGTTGTCGTTTGTGAACCCCTCTTCTACACGGTATTTTAATTAGCAGGGCGACCGAACAAGTGCTGTCCTTCAGTGAGGTCTCTCACGGAACATATCTGTGTGGCGCATATTTTGCATGAGTGTATTAACGCTATTTTTAAAACTGTGTCAATCGAAATTTGGCCTAGAACGGGATAGAATGCGGAGGGGATTTCAATGCTCCTAACCACATCCCACATATGATCGGCGTATTTCTCGTATGGTGTGTTTGTGACTTTATATTCAGGGACAATTATTGATGCAGGATGAACCTTTCGCCTCAAGCAGAGGTTAAACTTTATTTATTGGCACCTTGTGTTTGTTTATACATTTCGGGAGGACGAGATTTGGATATTAAATAATATTTTTAATCTACCATTGTCTATGGGTGTGAGAAAAGGGATCGCGTTCGATGGAAATGGTTTGCTACACCACAAACATGTTACAAATTGAGCATGAATCCGTACTGAGACAGGTGACAGCAGTCCCCGGTTTTCAACACTACTGCACACAGTTTCCGTCGTCGTTTATTTTGAAGTAAATGAGCAGCTAAAGTAGGTCAAAAACACAGACATATAAACCGCGACTGACAGAGGAGGAGGCCTGGACTTGGGTCCGAGTCAGGTTGTTCTGTGTCACTAGTTCGGCAACCATCCATCCTTCCATCCAGTCGTCAATCATCATCTTGCGCCGAGGTCCTTCATGTCACTTTAAGGCGAAGCTTAATTAATGCCGATTGAATGTCATTTACAATCTTTCCTGTCCGCCGTAAAAATGCTTGGTACTGACTGTTTTTTTTCTTTTCCATTTCCATTACAGGTCTCGAAAGAGGAGGTGGCAAAAATAGTGCAGGGTTTCGACAAAACCGAACTGCTCACATCCGGCGGTGTGACACTAGCGGGCCAACGATACATATATCTTTCCGGCACTGACCGAGTGATCCGTGCCAAGCTTGGCAAAACTGGTGTACATTGTATGAAAACGCAACAGGGTAAGTGAAGATCGACGTTTGGATGGGCCAGGTCTATGCTGTGCGCATACGAAAAGTCATGCAGCGAATAAGTAACAGCAACAACTCAGCAACATTTAACGTGCATAAACGTGATTGATTGCAGTAGAAAATATTCATGCCATGAAGGGTTACCGATTGGATGAAAAATAATATTTAGATTGGCAGGTCATTTGTAGAAATTAGCTAAAAAATCAACACACATCAAGAAGCCTCGCTCCGTCTAGAAGCGCTCACAGATTCATGATAACAGCAAACATACAGGGTGTTCGAGATAAATTTGACAGCCACCTACGGAGAAAGACAAAATTTTTTTATGACAAAATTAATCATCGGGGAAACTGTTTTTGTTTTAGAAATAGTAGCTTACCATGTATTTTATTCATTTTATTCAAAATATCCGCCCTCGGCTTCTATTACGGCCTCCACCCGTCTCCGGAACCGAAAACAAGCCCTGGCGACAGTTTCGCGAGGTAGGGCAGCGAAAACGGACCTGATTTTCACCATCAGCTCCGCCTTGGTGTTGCCGGAGGTTCTGTTGGTGTCCCGTTTCACCGCGCCCCACACGAAATAATCCCACACGAAAATAATTCCGATCTCCGGATTTTCCATTACGCGCGCCCGGAGGTCAGCTGCCACCGCTTCGTCGTCGTCGCTGTTTTCTCCCAGCTCACTCCGGATCGCCTTCACCGTATTCAGCGAACACTGCACGCACTGCATGATGTCGCGGTTGTCATGATGCATGTGATCCGCTTGCACAATGTACTCTTTTTTGGCATTTTTTTTATCACGGGATGTTTTCGCTGCTTGTTCCGTACACTTTTAGCTGTCGAATGACGTATTGCTTGTTTTCCTATGCCAATTCAATCACGAGTTATAAACAAAAATGTAACTGTCAAATTTATCTCGAACACCCTGTATGTTGTCCCGTACGTGAGTGCTGATGTATACTTTGCTATACATACGGGCGCATTTTGTTTGGTGTAGCGCAAGCATCACCATCATCATTGCTATAAACAACAGCAGAGAAAGATAGGAGCGTGATGCATTTGTCACGTTCCGTTGTAGCGTCTGTCGAGGATTCATTTGCTTATCAAACATGCCATGTGGGCTTTTTTTTTCTTTTTTCTGTACAATATACAGCTTCTGAAGATATTGTCTCAACCACCATAACAAAACAAATAGCGTTTGCGATCAATGCTGCATTTGTCGGGGGGAAACACTTGATGATGCTTGGCTCGTTTAAGTTGCACGATCTGCTTGTGTCATACCTGAAGGAATGTTATTGAGTCAGAATGGCGATGTTGTTGGGAGGTTTCACACCATTTAGATCGATCATTCCGATGGGATCGGAGAGTGTAAAAAAACGGGTTAGCGTCGCATCTATGATATTGTTCATACGTTGAAACTAAACCAGTTACTGTAGACAGTTCTCATTTACCCTTATTAAGTGCAAGAGAGCACTTGTGTTTTTCAATTATTTTTTCAAGACTCATCGACCGCACTAAGGAAAAAGTAGGAGCAGATAAGTCGTCTGCCTTATATTAACTTCAATATGTGCCATTTTCCATTCCTATGAGAACCAGATTGCAATGTGCATCTGTTGCGCTTCCATTATTGATCTTAAACTTGACTTTAACTACTTTTTCTCTTCGAACCGGTTCCTGCATTTGTCCTGCAATGATTCGTGTGAGTGATATGATACATAAGCGAGATAAAAAAAGAAACGAGCCATATTTTATCTATGCTCTTATAGATCGATACCTACACTGCTCATGTTCTGATGTTGTTGCTAGCTGCCAATACTTTTGCACATGTTGTTTACTTATTCTAAAATTTTTCAAACTGATTTACTCATAACGGACGTGTTTTTTTCTGTTTTTTCTTTCTTCAATTTTCTCTTTCTGTTGCCTTCGTGTTGCGTTCGCTGCCGTTGCTGTGGTGTGTGCGTTGCGCGTTATCATCTTCTCCTTCCGTTCGTGGTCATCGCATCCACTTGCTGTGCCGGCCGTCGTTGTTCTGCCGCGTGTGTGTCTCCTTCTTCATGGGAACTCGCTTGCTGCCGTTGGTTGCCGTTGGCCGATCCGTTTCGTTATTTATTTTTTCCTTCTCCAACGTACACCGAACTGCGATCTTACCCGATCATCATCACACCCTCAACACAACATCATCGGTTTCGCATTAACAACAATTTTCCGGCGCCTGTGTATGTGTGTGTGTGTGTGCGCGCGTGCGTTTATGCGTTGGTTGATTTTTTCCTTCTCCAACGTACACCGAACTGCGATCTTACCCGATCATCATCACACCCTCAACACAACATCATCGGTTTCGCATTAACAACAATTTTCCGGCGCCTGTGTATGTGTGCGTATGTGCGCGCGTGCGTTTATGCGTTGGTTGTTTGTGTGTGTGTTGATGTGTTTATGTGTGCGAACTGTACAATTCGATAATGTAGCGGTAATAGTATCTATCTATGAGGAACCTGTGCAGCCCCAGCAGGCGGCATCAATAGTAGAAAAGCTGGGAGATTATCTAATTACCTGTGGTTATTAGAAGAAAGGAAAAAAAAACAACCCAATAGGCGCGGCGATGGCAGAAAACGGAAATGGTGGCAGAAGTGTGTGAGTTTTGATAAGAAAGTAAGGAGTGATGAAAAGAGAGAGCGAGAGAGAACGAGAAAGAAAGAGGGCGCGAGGAACCTTTATAGAAACGCGAGAAAAGAGGATTGTTGCGTGAAGATTATCCCCGTGACCCGCTAGTGTGTTGTTGTTGGGATGGTGTGTCGAGCCATGTGAACGCGCGCGTGTGTGTGTTTGTACGAGTGTTGCTGATGGTTGCAGAAAAAAAAAATCCGCAAACCATTTGTCCCCCGCACCATCATCACCACGCAGCATCATCTCAGCGCACACCTGCCTGCCCGAACCTGTGCAACGGTCGGTAGCAGAATCCAACACATTTTAGGACCCGGGGTGATCGAGCAGAGCATGATCGATCAGCGGCAAGATCCAGGGATGGTAATATGGAGGAGGAGAGAGATCAGTAAAAGAGTAAGAACGTGCAGACATTGAAAAAAAAAACAAGATACAAGAGATGAACACGAAACACGGAGCGAAGACGTAAAACATGTGGAGGAAATATACTTTCATACTGCTTTTTTATAATTTAAACACTAGAAACACACTTGAATAAAGAGAGAGAGAGAGAGTCGAAGAGAATGAAGAAGATACATTAAAAAAATAGATCGAAACATATGAACCTAACATGGATTGGATAATGGAATTTTTGGAAACTTCATCGGGTGAGGAAACATTGAAAGGAAAGAACAAACTATCGTGCGCGTGTGTGGTGGTGCGTGTGAGACTGTACGTGGATGTGTGGATGTTTGTATGTCGAGACGATTTTCCTGTGCAGCATATTATTGATGGCTCCGGATTGTCGGTGAAAGTTCGATATCTGCTGATTGTTGACGATTGGAAGCGGTGTTTTATGGAGTAGTTCTTGAGCTACTGTTTGAGCTGCTTGCAATGCTTCTACTGGATCGTGATAGTAACGAATGACAGCCATCTATGAACCCGATATAACATGTGCCGTAAATGTATGTTGTCCTATCAGTCCCAATCATATACATACATGCAAATGTACCCACACAAACTACGCACGTTCACTAGTAACTTTGATTGCATTTAAAGCTAAATGCAACCCATATAGAGTGCTGGTTAAAGAAGAAAGTGGTAAGTTGAAGAAATATCTTCCTCCGTTTCGCGAAACACTTATTGCTCTACAGAAAAACTAAAATTAAATGAAGAATCAACAAGCAACAAAGCAGGAAGCTGCTGCTAATTCCATTCTTTGGCATGGAAGGAATTCTAAACGAGCATTTTTCAAGATCAGCGTTCAGATCTCTCTGGAATGGAAGAGAAAGTGTAAGGAAAATGGTAGCAGAAAACGGTGGAGAAGTGCACAATAGATACGAAAATAAAAGAAAGCAACAGAAAAAATCGGAAGAAGATGAGAACGTGTGGAAAAATGGACAAAACCGACTACTAATAATAGCACACACACACAGACACACGCATAATTAGGATGAAAATACAGTGTTAGAATACAAGAGAGAAGACTGCGTAGAGAGACAGACGATAACAATGATGACGACGATGACGATGACACAGGACGGTATATCGTGGAGAGTGACCATAAAACGGTGACATACACTACTGCTAGTAAACGCGCAAGAAACGGAACGGAAACTTACTACCTAGCTCTACGATGACGAGGACACGTGCCGCGGACGACGACAGCAGGAAATCTTGGAAACGGTCCCTAGAGAGAGAGAGAGACAGAGAGGGAGAGAAAGCAAGAAAGAGAGGAAATAATAATAAAAAATATTGATAATACTGTGTAAGCTTAACATTTTGTTTGTTTTTTGCCTAAAATGATGTGTAAAATGTGGCTAAGCGAAGAATAAAAGTAAAGAAAAGCTCTACAAAAAAAAAACAATCCATGATATGATGGTGGTTCGTTGGTCTGCTGTCCAAGGAAAGATAATGGCGTGTGTGTGATAATGAAAAAAAAACAGGTTGGGAAGTGAAGCTGGAAAAATTGGGGCATTCTTTTTCGGCTTTATGTGTAAAATGTGGCTAAGCGAAGAATAAAAGTAAAGAAAAGCTCTACAAAAAAAAAACAATCCATGATATGATGGTGGTTCGTTGGTCTGCTGTCCAAGGAAAGATAATGGCGTGTGTGTGATAATGAAAAAAAAACAGGTTGGGAAGTGAAGCTGGAAAAATTGGGGCATTCTTTTTCGGCTTTTCATTGCTGACTGGTGCACCATTCGTGTGTGTAGGTACGTCTCGTGTGTAGCTAACGATTTTCCCTTTGGCCGCTTTTCAACACCTTTTGAAAAACTAAAATTAAATGAAGAATCAACAAGCAACAAAGCAGGAAGCTGCTGCTAATTCCATTCTTTGGCATGGAAGGAATTCTAAACGAGCATTTTTCAAGATCAGCGTTCAGATCTCTCTGGAATGGAAGAGAAAGTGTAAGGAAAATGGTAGCAGAAAACGGTGGAGAAGTGCACAATAGATACGAAAATAAAAGAAAGCAACAGAAAAAATCGGAAGAAGATGAGAACGTGTGGAAAAATGGACAAAACCGACTACTAATAATAGCACACACACACAGACACACGCATAATTAGGATGAAAATACAGTGTTAGAATACAAGAGAGAAGACTGCGTAGAGAGACAGACGATGATTCACCAAAGGAATATGTGGGAAAATAGGAAAAAATAGACAAAATTTCGAATGTTTTATGACACACGAAAACGGAAGGTAAGAAACACGGAACAACTAAAAAGTATCCTTTTTTACATTTTCTTTACTGTACTGCTCGTTCTCTGTATGTTTACAATTACCTTCATTTGTTTCTGCTGCAGCATATGCGTTCATGTGTAGCTGTAATGTTGCCGTTCGCTGTTCGTTTGCCGTATTTAAGATGGATGATTTTTCGCTCGCGTTTACGCGCCGCATCTATTTATTATGCGCATGTAATGTATGTGGTGTATTGTATATACTGTAGTTTCTGTTTTGTTTTGTTGTGTTTGATGTTTTGCTTTCATGGCCGACCATTTTTCTTCTCCCTATCCGCACCTTACTTTCAATCTTCAATTGTAATCGCGCGCATCTTTTTCACTGCTGCCTCACCTTTAGTTTAGTATATTATCACTCGATTTTGTGTTTTTTTGTGTTTTCCATGTACGCTCTCATGTTATCCGCCATTAAGATGCGCACCACATTTACTGCACGCATTTCTATTTGCATTTTATGTTTGTTTTTGTTCTTGTCCATTTTTTTCCTCCTTTAGTTTTCCACTATGGTGTTTAGTCTTTTAATGTTAGTATCTCGCTCTTCCCTTCTCAACTGTTTCTGTTGTTTCTTGATGATTTCTTAATGTGAATGAGATTGAGAAAATCGTGTTTGTACATTTTTTGGGAGATTTCTAGTCATGTCTTCCCGCTAGTGGTGTTTGCAGCGATCGTCACAATTTTACAAAGCAAAGAAGGAACGTTGTGCCGCTATTGTCCATGATGTTTGTGTGTGTGTGTGTGCTCCAACAAACAGGTGACACACCGTTAATTCTTAAATCAGGGTGTAGGAAATAGAAGAACGACTAAACAAGTATCTTGAAAACGCCAGCTGCGCGTATCGGTACTTCTGACCGATACGCGGATACGGAAGTAGGAAAGAAATGCTAGCAAAAGAGTATAAAGAGAAAGAAAGAGAGAGAGAGAGAGAGAGAGAGCCGAAAACTACTGTAACCTCACGCAAATGGAAGTAAGTAATTAGTAAGAAGAAAAGAAAAACAAAACCTCACATATACAGCAGATCGGGAAGAGCGAGATACTAACATTAAAAGACTAAACACCATAGTGGAAAACTAAAGGAGGAAAAAAATGGACAAGAACAAAAACAAACATAAAATGCAAATAGAAATGCGTGCAGTAAATGTGGTGCGCATCCTAATGGCGGATAAAATGAGAGCGTACATGGAAAACACAAAAAAACACAAAATCGAGTGATAATATACTAAACTAAAGGTGAGGCAGCAGTGAAAAAGATGCGCGCGATTACAATTGAAGATTGAAAGTAAGGTGCGGATAGGGAGAAGAAAAATGGTCGGCCATGAAAGCAAAACATCAAACACAACAAAACAAAACAGAAACTACAGTATATACAATACACCACATACATTACATGCGCATAATAAATAGATGCGGCGCGTAAACGCGAGCGAAAAATCATCCATCTTAAATACGGCAAACGAACAGCGAACGGCAACATTACAGCTACACATGAACGCATATGCTGCAGCAGAAACAAATGAAGGTAATTGTAAACATACAGAGAACGAGCAGTACAGTAAAGAAAATGTAAAAAAGGATACTTTTTAGTTGTTCCGTGTTTCTTACTTTCCGTTTTCGTGTGTCAACATTCGAAATTTTCTTTATTTCTTTCCTATTTTCCCATAAATTCCTTTGGTGAATCACTGGAACACACACACCTGAACCAGGCCTGATAAGCACACCGCACGAGATTGTGTTGGTTCCTCTTCGATGGGTGTTCGATATCTCAAGTGGATTTGATTTAGCGTTTTGTCGATTTTCGATAAGAAAACTGGTTGAAGGGTTGAAATATAAGGTAGGAAACAAACGTGCCGTGTCAAACTATTGACTGCAATGGCGTGGTTTTGTCTGGAGAAAGGTAAGTACTTTACGATTCTATTACTCTGCCTAGGTCTCATAGTGTAGCGGTCTCATGCTTCAGCTGTACTTCAGTGTTTTGTGGACGAATTCTCATCTTAACCGACCTTGCAAAGGTTGGTTATGAGGCTAACGTAAAGTGATCTTCTTCTTGGTTTAACACGACCACGTAACCACGTAACTGGCATTCGACATTCTATCCTGGATATGCGAAAGAACATTATAGTTATCGCTGTACCATCGATACCGGTATACTATCTGACCGTTTGTAGCTAGACCAATGTATCGTAGTAGCACCGGTAACGGGGCCGGTCATCATACAGGAGGACCGGTTATCGAATATCGTCCGTGCCATCTCACTGTACGCAGGACTAGATAGTCAGTCCGGGTATACTACGGGTATACTAAGCCAAGGAACCCAGTAATGCCTGACAGGCCTAGGCTCAAGACCTTTTGAGGTCTAGAGGTGGTAGAGCTAACAAAAAAGGATAACAAATAAGATTACCAGTAGCATGTCTTTACTTCTGTTAGACCATAAGGGGGCCTGTTGGATCGTAGATAGCGGATGTAAGTCTACAGGGAAGGCCCAACCTTAGAATGATCTAGAGACAATTGCTTCGAAGTGGCCAATGAACGATAATTTGGAGTTGAAGATCACACCCAGGTTGCGGATAACCATGGACACGATATGGCGCTCGAATGGATGTCGTTGAGGAAATAATAAAAATGGATATGTGTTGATGTTTCATCCCATACATCTGTCTTAAAATTATAGCTAGGACCCGCACTAAAGGAATCGAGCCATTGCGGTATTTTGTTCAAAAATACAAGTTTAAAAAGAAAATCTAATACGAAGTAGTGCTGTACTTCATCGAAAGCAGGTAAAAACCGGTGTAGATTATTATTTTTCGACTTCCTCCAGGTCGATCCATACAGCCCATGGTTGCCGAAACAAAATGCACTAGAGGTTGGTAATAGTCAATCTTCCTGTTCTTTCTTCTTTGGTGCTATAATCGCGTAAGGTCTTGGCCCGACACTTCCTTGACTTGATTATACCCTTAGCTGAATAGTTAGTCCTGTGCACGAGCAGTCGCGGTCCAGATGGGATTCGATATTCGATCCTGCCTCAGTAACAGTCGATCACCCTGGCATAAAACCGTGTAGATCAAGACTGAACCAATAGAATTATAGTTTTTGTGTTGAACGTTAGCTGTCTTTGGCGGTCTGTCAGCTGTCACAAAGTCGTTATATGTTTTATGTGGCACTTATTTCAAATGATATTGTCTACTCGAGCTTGCACGATCAAGATCACCTTCTTGAACGAACAGAGTTCATAGCGTACCTAGTAGAATTTTTGGTTTAAATGCGATCAGAGAAGATCAACAAATCATAAAAGTAAAACTTTACTTGTCCGGGGTCGAATAAGTTTTTTTAACACTATTTTTTTCCTCTTGTAGAAGATGCTACTGGAATTCTATCGAGCATGTCACTAACAAAGCCATCCTTTTCGAACTCGAGTAAGGATCATTAAGAAGTTGCTCCAATGTCGATACCTAACAACTGCGTTATGGAGACAGTTATTAGTAATCAGAGGCATCATATTAGAAATCATTCTTATCTGTGATCTTCCGATGCGATGCCTGAAACATATTTTTTTGTGCATGACCAAATGATCGCACAGAAAATGTAGTAAAAGATTAAAAAGTAAAGATTGGAAAATACGTTAACAATATGCCATAAAAATTCTCTTTCTTTGTAGTTCTGTCTACAATCCACACGGATTTGATTTGCCGTTTGTACTATTTCGCTGAAGGATATCCACATGACACTAATATACTACATGCACATAGGGGCTTGTTGATCGTAGTTTGCTGATCTCTCAATTAAGTAACTTTTTTAACAGTTGTTTTTTGTTATTTTTTTATAAATTTCACAATACATTTTGATGATCTTGATTGTTGCTGTTGATTTAAATGAGAATTAAATGTGTGTGGTTTCTTTCACCTTTTATTTTCCGTCATACATGCCTCGGGGGTTAATAACACAACCAACCCGCGAAACACTTCTAATCCAATTCCGCTCCATTACACGATTTTTTTTCCAATCGAATGGTCGACGTACTTTTTTTTTTTGCAAACGCCCTCCACCACGTGCAAAAATGTAGTTCTTCGTGTTCTTCTTCACGTTCGTCCACTTTATTATTGGTCAGTTGTTCATTGGCCGTTCATTGCTCGGGTTGGCTTTCGTACATCGATTTGCCCGCACCAAACCGGAAGCGGCTTCGGTGGAATATTGATGAGGGATGCTTCTTTCCGTGCTTCTTTACGTACTTTGTGAACGCAGGAATCGGTAGTACGGGCAGCAACAGTAGCAGCATCATCGTTAGCTAGCAATAAAACGCGCCCCATTGCCTACCGGTGTTTGATGATGCGAGAAAGATCAAAGCTTTCGATCACTCTGCTTGTAATCATGATTTTTGGAGGATAATAACGTAAACGGAACTGCAAGTGTCGTCATTGTGTTTATTAGACAAAAAGGCAATGGACAACTTTCTGCTCAGTTCATACTGCACTCGCCATTGTTAGGCTTTACTTGTTAACATTAAAAGGTTTATCAGATGTATAAAAAACAGAGCATTTTCAAACATTTTCCATGCCTTAGTGATCCACGCACTTTTAGTTTATGTTTTATGTCGAGTGGTTCATTTAAAGAGAAAGAAGATTGCGAAAAAATTCGATCACCCGACCAGAAAGAACACGGGTACCTTTATCGTTTGCTACCGTGGCTCATTAGATGCAAAATATGCCGGAAAAGCTATTTGATGCTGTAGTTTTCAAATGATAGTAAATATATCGCTCGAACACAGGATCAAGAACTGTAAAAAATGTGTAAAACTAGTCTATGCTTCGCTGTTGAACTGATCAATGGGATCGACTCAACGCCTCTGGACTATAGACGAATGAGGTCTATGAGACTCAAAGTCACTCTTAGTAAATGAAAAAAGTAAAACGGTTCTGGTCTCCGTTAGTTATGGGAATTCCCTATATAGGCGTTATAGGGAATCAGATTGTGGTATGACCATGTAACAGGGAGCTAATAATTCAGAATTTATCACGTTACAGAAACCCCCACCCTGTCCCTACCTCACTCACCCTCGGTCTCATCATATCTAAAAGGTTGTCTTGTTGTCATGAATCAGACCAGACCAGAAGCCTATCATGAATTATAGGAAGCTGGATCCAGAGCTTTGGATTCGGATTTGGAGTTGTGACGTTTTAAAAATTCTCAATTGTCTATCGGTTGCAATTTAGAGAGTAACATCTTTTCGGATCAATTTAACATTATTCGAATCCCTTGATCCCATCGCTACTAGATTTTTTCGACCTAACGCGGCAATAAGACGACACTGTTACTGTAAGACGGCATATGGACCATAATAGTGCTATTAGTTTTTGTGATATTGCACCAGTTCCTCAGTTTGTAGAGTTCTAGGGTGATCTCAACGTTAATTTGTTGCGAAAAACTGTACTACTCAGCTAGACGCTCTAAGCAATGTGATATTCTTATGATCTTCAATTACACAAAGTAAACCTGAAAGAGCATATC